>MU734683.1:14066-29596 GCA_026770625.1 Nicotiana glauca
TATCTTAGACATCAATTGCATATCTAAAGAACCTTCCATTAGAAATATATCATATTAACACCTGTTGACATTACACTACATTGAAGGGGACACAACCTTGGTTGCTCTTATCCACTTGTTTACTCATTAATTGTTGAAATTAGTTGTTACTTAAACTCAAACAATCATACATACTATTGTCACCATATATCATTCTCTCTTGTTACAATTAACTGAATAGAGATCGAACTCGAGTCGAGCAACATACTGAACAAGTAACCTTTTCACACCTATTCCCTATGGGATTCGACCCCAACCTTGTTGGGTTATTATATTTGACATCGACCGCCTTACACTATTTATTAAAGTGTAATTTC
Source organism: Nicotiana glauca (assembly GCA_026770625.1). NCBI lineage: Eukaryota > Viridiplantae > Streptophyta > Magnoliopsida > Solanales > Solanaceae > Nicotiana > Nicotiana glauca. Next base: position 14,423 of record MU734683.1, read on the forward strand.
AGCGTGTCACACATCTTCCTCCTCAACCCAATGATTAGTACAATCTTTTAGAATATAAGAGCGGTGAGATACAAGAAGGCTATTCACAAACTTAAACTTCTTATCAAAATCAACAAAGTGGTTTTGGTGGATATCTTTGAACCCTTTGTGCATATGAGTAAGACATATGGGTATAAAAAAGGTCCTTAGAATTTCACCATTTTCAAGCTAATGTCACTAGTAAGCCCCGGTGCTTCTGGAACTACCCGGATCGCACTAAGGTGTTGGCAAACTATGAACAACAAATTACTTTTAAAATGAAAGATAATGTTGCAAATACATGAACCTTTATTAAAGTAGTATATGCCAAATGTACTACTAGTGAAAGAAGTGATTTGTCGCATAACATTCATAACATGAACAATACTATTCATGGCTCATGGTGTATTGGTGGTGACTTCAAATTATCATGGATCTGGCTGAAAAACTAAGGGGTAATCACCAAAGAGCATACAAAAGCTTGGATTTTATTAGCCCTATGGAATCTTGTGGTTTAATAGAGATTGGTTTTACTGGCCCAAGATACACTTGGTGTGACAATAGGAGGCCTAGTAAAAAAATTTGGAAAAGACTGGACAGAATAATGATCAATAATCAATGTGCTCAACTTTTCCAAAATAACAATGTGAAACATTTGGTAAGGAATGGTTCAGATCATAGACCCCTTCTATTAAATTGTCATAATGATCAACAACATAATATTAAATATTTTAGATTCCTTAACTTCTGGACCACTCAACTAGGTTTTCTGGATATAGTTCAGGAGATATGAAACACAAATATTGAAGGTGATGCTATGTGGAGACTTTAAACTATGCTGAAACTTCTTAGTAAGCATATCAGTCAATGGTCGAAGGAAAATATTGGGGACATTCATGAACAAGTATGCTCCTGGGAAGACAAAGTGCTAATCCCGAAAGAGATTGATATGACAAAAAAAATAATGAGCAAGGAAAGGAAGATCTAAATAGAGGTTATGTTGAATATACTAGGTGGCAGGGTATGCAAGAATCCATGATGAAAAGGAAAGCTAGAAATAATTTGTTCAAGGAGGGTGACTGCAACACTAGCTATTTTCATAGTACCTGAGAGACAGGAGAAGAAGACTTCAACTCCATAAATTAAGAATCATAGAGATTGATAGATACAAGGTGGTAAAAAATTGCTAAGGCTGTTGTCAAGCACCATAAAAGATTATTCAATTTAGACCAGCATCTTATTGTGAGCAATGATATCCTTAATTGCATCCCTAACCTTATTACAGAGGAAGATAATGAGATATTTATTATGATACCTTTAGAAGAGGAAATCAAAGAGAGTATCTTTAGAATGAGCATTGATAGCTCTATTGGACCATCAGGCTTTAATGGGATTTTTTTTCAATCTACGTGGAATATCATCAAGTATGACATCATTGAATTTGTCACGGATTTCTTTAAAGGGAAGAACCTCACTGAATTTTATTCTCATACTTGTATTGTTCTTATTTCCAAGGTGGATTCTCCTTCCATATTTGAAGAGATTAGACCTATTAGTCTAAGTAATTACACTAGTAAGATCATCTAAAAACTCTTATCCGGAAGGTTGAACTGTCTTCTTTATAAGCTGATCTTTTAAAATCAAAGTGTTCTTATCTCGGGGAGAATAATCACGGAAAATGTGATGCTAGATCAGGAGATCATTCATGATATCTGTGATGACCCGACCTGCCGTCTCATGAGTTACCTGCTTGTTTCCCCTATTTTTTTGCTTCGTTATGCTTCATTATCCGTGTCTTGTGTGATCGACTTGGTTTGCAGAAGTTTTGGTAGGAAATGAGACACTTGGTCTCTTTAAGGAAAGCTTAGTTTGGAATAGTCAACCGGATGTTGACTTATATGTTAGAGGGATCGGATATGATTTCTGATGGTTCGGTTAGCTTCGGGGGGATGATTTGTGACTTAGGAGTGTGATCAGAAGTGATTTTGGAGGTCTGGTGTAGAATTGGGCTTGAAGTGGCGAAGTTAGTATTTTGGCGAATTCCGGTTGATAGGTGAGATTTTGATCTGAGGGTCAGAATTGAATTTCGAGAGTTGCCGTAACTTTGTAAGTGATTTGGGATGTGTTTGCAAAATTTCAGGTTATTCGGAGGTGATTTGGTTGGGTTTTTGATCAAATGCGTATTTCGGAAGTTTTAGAAGATCTTAGCCTTGAATTCGATGTAATTTGATGGTTTTGGTGTTGTTTGAGGTGTTGCGATGACTGGAGCAAGTTTGAATGATGTTTTAGGATGCGTTGGTGCTTTTGGTTGAGGTCCCATGGGCCTCGGGGTGATTTCAAATGGCTAACGAGGAGTTTTGGACTTGGAAAAGTTGCAGAAAATACATTAGCTGTTGCAGAGAATTTTCGTTCTCTGCGATCGCACATGGAGCCATCCGATCGCATAGGAGGATTTTGTGGGGTTGTTTGCTTTTTCAATGCGACCACAGAGGGAGGCTTGCGATAGCACAATGTGAAGTTGATCTGGGATTTGAGTAGAAACTTGTGCATTGCGATCACAAGAGTGTGAGTGTCATCGCATAGAGTTAAAGGGGGCAGTGCATTGCGATCACATGTGTGTTTATGCGACTGCATAGGTTGAAAACTTGGAGCTGGAATTTTGTGCATCCTGATCGCGAGCCTGGAGCCGCGATCGTATAGAAGAAATGTCAGCTGGACAGAAGGGTTTTTAATAATATTTCCTTCGCGGGCTAAGTCATATTTTCCTCCATTGTTGGACATCTTGAGAGCACTTTGGGAGAAATTGAAGAGGGTTTCAAAGAGGATTGATTGGAGGTAAGTCCTATGAACTAAAAAGACTATTATTATGTGAAATTAACCTTGAAATTCATGGAAACTTGGCTAAAATGGGAAGAACTAGGGTTTGAGTTTTTGAAATTTTAAATTGGGATTTGAAGGGCTATTTGAGCTCGGATTTGAGAGTTCTTGATATATATAGAATCGTAGCGAGATAAGGAACCAGTTGATGTAAAAAAATTTGAGTTTCGAGAAGTTGGCCCGGGACTCGGGTTTTTCCAATTTCGGGATTTTTGATATTTTTCGATTGTTTTTTATTGGGTTTTATTCCCTTAGCATATTGTGACGTATTCGTTGTGGTTTTGGTCAGATTCGACGCATGATGAGGATGATTTGAGAGGCAAGGGCATAGTGAGCTAGAGCTTTAGCCGGTTTAAGGTGAGTAATGATGTTAAATGATGTCCTGAGGGTTTGAAATCCCGAATTGCACATCGTAGTGCTATATTGAGGTGACTTGCACGCCGGATAGCGAGTGTGGGCTAGAGCACCATTGGGGATTGTGACTTGGTCCATCCCGATTGATGAAATTACTATTTAATCGGCTGAGACTTACTTGTTATCATTATGATTTAGGCTAGTTTCCATGTTTGGGGCCTTGTGCCGACCTGTAGAACCCTTATGGACTTTTCGATTGATTTTCCTCACTTTACTTGTTATAAATCATATCCTCAGTCATGCTTCTATGTGTCTAAAAATATATGAACCGATGTTTTTAAATGTTAACTCTAAATGAGAGGAACATGAGGGCGGAGATCCCTACCTTTTATTATTGTGCTCGAGAGGCTATGAGTAAAATGACTGAGAGGGGTTGAGAACCCGACAATGAGGATATTATATATGTTATGGAACGGGTGGCACGTCGCAACAGTACTTTCGTGGGTCGGGTTGCGCGCCACAGTGATATAGCGCTTGGGATGTAGGAGCCCCTCCGGACTTTGCACACTCCCACTGAGTGCAGTCGACTATTTATATGGATCGGGCTGTATGCTGCAATGATGAATGGATCGGGCTGCACACCGCAGCGATGTACGGATCGGGCTGCACGCCACAACGGTTATTATGTTTTTAATTATTATGAGAGTTATATTGGCTAAGTGCAGAGAGTGAGCCCGAGGGGCGGATTTGTACTTATTATTGCCTGTAATACCTGATTTGAAGAGGTTTCTTTGACTTATTCGTTGGATTACTATTTTAGAGATTTTACTACTTTGATATAAAACTACTTTTTGCCTTTTTGTGGTTTCATTTTTTCAGTCATTATTTATATTTATTAGTCACTAGGTCGGAGTACTCACTTTACTCCCTACACCGTGTGTGCAGATCCATGTGTTACTGAGGTGTAGTACGAGCTTTCCTGCAGATCACATTTCACCGGAGTTATCGAGGTAGCTGCATGGCGTTCGCATACCTGATTTTTTCCTCAATCCTTCTTTACCTTTTTCTGTATTTTAGATTGTTCCTGTATTAGACTGTTGAACTCATGTATTAGAGGCTCTTGATTTGTGACACCGGATCGGTGGGCTATTGTAGAGATTATTCTTATTATGGTTTCCGCACATTTCATCTTTTATTTCATACTTCTATTCATATCAGTTTTTAGTTAAATTCTGTTAATCGGCATTGAATTTTAATAAGAAGGGATTGAGTGTTGAATTGATCGGGCTTGCCTAGCATTATGTTGGGCGCCATCACAACCGGGGTTGGGGTCGTGACAAGTTGGTATCAGAGCCTAGGTTACTTGGTCTCGCGAGTCATGAGCCATTTTAGTCGAGTCTCGCGGATCGGTACAGAGACATCTATATTTATCCTCGAGAGGCTGCAGAACCTTTAGGAAAAACTTCATCTTCTTGAAATTCTTGTCGTGCGAACTTGTTGATCCGAGTACTAAACTTCCCTTTATTCTATTCTCTCACAGATGGTGAGGACTAACCTACCGGACGAGATGGACGACCACCAGTACCACCCACTAAGGCTACTAGAGGTCGTGGACGATGTGACGACCCAAGGGGTCATCACCTGTTTCCTTATTCGTTCCGTGCTTCCGAGGCCTTAAAAACCTCAGTTTCACTTGCCTCGACTTGCGTGTGCATTCCAAGCGTATAGCTGGAAGGCTTAAATATGAATTTTGATATTAATATGATAAAAGTTGAGTTTTGTCAACATTTTGGGTAAACGGATATGGACCCTAGATTGGACGGCCCGGAAGGTCCGTAGAAAAATATGGGACTCGGGCATGTCCCGGACTCAAAATCTGAGGTCTAGAACCCGAGGAAAAGAATTTTTCTGTGAAATTGTTTTTCTAAAATTATTAAGGAAAATGAAAATGAAAATTGATTTAAAGACTATGGAATCGGGCTCGTATTTTGGTTTCGATGCCCGATACAAGTCTTAAATATATGTTAAGCGCTTTCTGTAAAGTTTGGTCAAAATTTGATGTCATTTGGCGTGTTTCTTACCTAAATATCTAAAATTTGAAGTTTATGAAGTTTGATGAAAAAGTAATGATTTTGAGGTTTGATTCCTCGTTTATGATGTTGTTTTGGCAATTTGATCGCACGGTTAAGTTCGTCGGATGTTGTTGAGTTAGTGTGTGTGATTGGTTGGGAGCCCCGAGGGCTCGAGAGTGTTTTCGGAGGTGTTCGGGGTGGTTTTGGACTTAGGATGATATCGATTTTCTGTAACTTTTACACAAGGATTTCCTTCTTTGCGATCGCGCTCTTCCTCACGCGATTGTATAGCACTGAGTTGTCTTTCTTTGCATTCTCGTCTTGAACCACGCGATTGTGTAGGCCAAAAATAGAAGCCCAGTAATATTTTCTTCGCATTCGCGTTCCACGGTCCGCGAACGCATAGCATTCCTGCCCCTTCTACGCGATCGCACACCCGTTCACGCGTACGCGTAAGCCAAATCCTTGGACCCCCCAGTATTTCTTCTACGCGATAACCCTCCACGCGATCGCGATGACCAGTCAGTGGAACCTTAGCGATCGCATCCCTATTCCCGCGATCACGTAAGGCAAATTTGCCTAGTTATTTTTAAAGCCTAAAAACAGACAAGTGACGGGATTTTTCACCCAAAACACACGAGTTCATCTTCTCCATAGCACATAGGTGATTTTTAGAGATATTCTTCACCAAAGCTTCTTGGGTAAGTATTATCTAACTCGTTTTCTTCTTTTTCTAACATCATTTATCAAATTCCTAGACCTAAATCATGAAATCAAAGTAGAAATTAGGGGTTTTTGGTAGAGCTAGAGTTTTGAGAATTTTGGGTGATTCAACCTCAATTTGGGGTCGAATCTTGAAACAAATTATATATTTGAACTCGTGGGGTTATGGGTGGTTGGGTTTTGGTCCGAGCCTAGTGTTTGGACCATGTGGGCCCAGTGTCGAATTTTGGTAATTTTGGAAGAATGCTAGGAAATTCATATCTAGGCTATGGGACGTTGCCATTGAGTTTTTATTGATACTATTGATTTAATTATGCCTGGATATCATTGTTTCGGAGTCAGATTGTAGTGGAAAGGCGATATTTGAGGATTGATCGCTATTCTTTGGACCGAGGTAAGTGTTTGATCTAACTTTGGCTTGAGGGAAAAGGATTAGAGTGTTATTAATTGCTAATTGCTAAATGATCGAGTACGATGTATAGGCATGGTGACGAGTATCTATACACCGGTGTCTAGCATGACCGTAGGTCCTTGTTTGTACTATTCTGATATTTTGGGACTCTTCCATGCTAATTGTTGAATTCTACATAATGTCAAAAGTATGAGGATTAGTTATGAATTGTGAATTCTTTAGAGCGTTGGCTCGAACGATAAAAATACTATTGAGTAAGAAATGAAAGAAATGGAAAGATATATGATTAATCCCTTTCCGGGATGGTTTGAGTATATTGATTATCTCCCTTGCCGGGATGTGAAAGTTATTATTGTTGCTCCCTTGCCGGGATTTAGCTATTTAATTGTGTTTTCCCTTGCCGGGGCGTTTCTTATTATTTGCTTATTTCCCTCGCCCGTTTGGTTGTGATTGCTGTTTGGGTGAGGAAGAGTGATTATGCACGAAAGGTCATTCCGTGCCATATTTTGATTACATTTGCACGAAGGGTCATTCCGTACCATATTTTGATTATATTTGCACGAAGGGTCATTCTGTGCCATGTTTTGATTATTTATGCACGAAGGGACATTCTGTGCTCCGATTTGACTATAATTGCACGAAGGGTCATTCCGTGCCATGAAATGAGAGTTCTGTGAGGGATAGCACGAAGGGTGATGCCGTGCATTCTATTTGATTCTTTTTGGTGAGAATGAGAGTAAAAGCACGAAGGTTTGTGCCGTGCAACTGTTGATTCTCCTGCTTTTGTTAATTATCGTTATTGCCCTTTTCCTTACTTAGGTTGATGACTTTATATACAGATTGTACTTCCCTATAGCATGCTTCCCTCCCTTTTAACTGTTTAATTTCGGTATTCTTTCCTTTATTGCATATATATATATATATATATTGAACTGCACAGGTTGATTTGGTAGTCCTGTCTAGCATCGTCACTACTTCGCCGGGGTTAGGCCAGGCACTTACCAGCACATGGGGTCAGTTGTGCTGATGCTACACTTCTGTGCTTTTTGTACAGATCATGCTACCAGAGCAGCTTTTGGACCACAGTAGTAGCATATTGATCGAAAGCTGATTTTAGTCCAGGAACTTACGAGGTAGCCTAGCTAGCGTTCGCAGGCCGAAGTCTATTTCCATATTTCAGTTTGTTTTCGTTGTATCGAGACAGATATTATGTATTTTCTATTCAGACTTGTTTGTAGCACTCTTTAGTGGTTCGTGAGATAGCGACTCTAGTCTTGGGTAGAGAAATATTAAACTTCCGCATTTTGGGTTCTCAGTTATTTATGTTTTATACACTTCCGCTTTTATTTAAAGATTCGTTATTTTATTATTGTTGTGTTGTTATCCGAAAATGTTTAAATGCTTGGCTTATCTAGCTCCAACAGTAGGCACCATCATGACTCCCGATGGTGAGAAATTCGGGTCGTGAAAAGTTGGTATTAGAGCTCTAGGTTGCATAGGTCTCGCTACTCACAGACAAACTTGGTAGAGTTTGAGGGATCGGTACGGAGATGTCTGTATTTATCCCCCAGAGGCTACGAAGTTAGGAAAAGTTTTAGTTTTGTTCCTTCTTGTCATGCAATTCTGTTTCTCAAATACTGATTGTCTTTCTACTCTGTTCTTTCGCAGATGGCGAAAACATGTGCTTCCTCTTCTACCGCGTAGCAGCCTGAGCCCCTAGCAGCAGCTCCTGCGAGGAGAAAAGGCCGAGGCACGGGCAGAGCTCAGCCCCGGGTAGCAGTCCTAGAGGTGGCGCCTCATATTGACTATGACGAGGAGGTTCCAGACCCAGCAGCTCCGGTGGGCCCAGCTCAGGTCCCAGGAGGGGTCATTGTCACGCCAAATCTTTAGTACGCTTTAGTCAAATTGGCATGCTTTATGGAAAGTGTCACTAGAACCGGTTTGCTGCCAGTAGCACCAGCCACTTCTCAGGCTGGAGGGGGGTTCACACTCCTTCTACACGTACTCCGGAGCAGGTAGCTCCCCAGACTCATGTCGTAGTGGTTTAGCCAGCTGTGACAGATCAGCCTGGTATTACAGCCCATGCCGGCGATGGAGAAGCTATGTCTTTGGATGCTTTGTGGAGACTTGATCGATTTTCCAAGTTCTTCACCACCACATTCAGTGGTGCTTCATCAGAAGATCCACATGATTTCTTATTCAGCTGCCATGAGATCCTTAGGACCATGGGTATTGTGGATACCAATGGGGTCCATTTTGGCCACCTTTCGGCTTGCAGGATCCGCCAAGACTTGGTGGAGGGACTATTGCCTATTTAGACCAGCAGGGTCTCCAGCATTGACATAGGATCAATTCACGGAGTTTTTTTTGGAGAAGTTTCTCCCAGTCACTCAGCGGGAAGTACTTCGCAAGCATTTTGAGTGCCTCCAGTAGGGCTCCATGACAGTTACACAGTATGATACGCGGTTCATTGATTTGGCATGCCATGCTATTGTTATACTCCCCACAAAGCGAGAGAGGGTGCGAAGGTTTATTGATTGGTTGATTCAGCCGATCCGTCTCTAGATGGCTATGGGAGCTGGTAGTGAGATTTCCTTTCAGGAGGTAGCCAATGCGGCCTGCAGAGTAGAGATGTCCCTTGCACGAGGAGGTGGTCAGGTGTCGGATAAGTGGCCTCATCATTCTAGTAGATTCAGTGGTACCTCGTCTGGAGGTAGGGATTCTTATGGTAGAGGCCATTCACCAAGACCTTTTCAGTCAGCACTCCAGGTTTATTATGGTACTCCATGCGATGGTGGTTCTCAGCAGCATTATTTTGATCTGTAGCCCCTCAGTGCGCCTCCACTTTAGAGCTTCTGGGGAGGACATTTAGGTCGACAGGTCCAGCAGTCGTAGCAGCCGATGGCTTGTTATGGTTGTGGTAATCTTGGTCACATTTTCAGGTTTTGCCCTCGAGACGCGGGCAACTCTCAGCAGTAGGGTCCTCGCCCCATGATTCAGGCATCAGGTGATCCACAGCTCGCCCAGCCAGCTAGAGGCGGGGGTATGGATCATAGAGATGGAGGTAGAGACCGTAGAGGTGGAGCTCAGACCGGCAGAGGTAGGGGTCAGCCAGTAGCAAATAGTCCCAGAGACATGGTTCAGGGAGGTGGGGCCCAGCCCCAGTGTTATGCTTTGCCAGTCAGGCCAGAGGCTGAGTCTTCAGATGTTGTTATTACGGGTACTATTCTGGCATGTGATAGGGATGCCTCAGTGCTATTTGACCCTGGTTCTACGTATTCATATGTGTCATCCGATTTTGCACCCTACCTGGCTATGCCTAGTGATGCTTTGGGTATTCCTGTTTATGTATCTACACCGGTGGGTGATTCTATAGTGGTCGACCGAGTTCATCATTCCTGTGTGGTAGTGTTTGAGGGTCTTGAGACCCGTGTTGATTTATTGCTTTTAGACATGGTGGATTTCAATGTCATATTAGGGATGGATTGGTTGTCCCCGTATCATGCTATCTTGGATTGTCACGCCAAGATTGTGACCTTAGCTTTGCCAGATTTGCATCGATTGGAGTGGAGAGGGACCTCAGGTCATGCCACCCGCAGTGTTATTTCATATGTAAAGGCTCGACGCATGGTCGAGAAGGGGTGTTTAGCTTATTTTTCATATGTTCGCGATTCCAACACAGAGGTTCCTTCTATTGACTCTATTCCTATTGTTCTGGAGTTCCCTGAGGTTTTCCCTTCAGACCTTCCGGGTATGGCGCCCGACAGGACTATTGATTTCTATATTAATCTGGCCTCAGGCACGCAGCCTATTTCTATTCTGTCGTATCGCATGGCCCCACCAGAGATGAAAGAGTTAAAGGACCGGTTGCAAGATTTGCTAGAGAAGGGTTTTATCAGGCCTAGTGTTTCTCCTTGGAGTGCGCCAGTGTTATTTGTAAGGAAAAAAATGGATCGATGAGGATGTGCATTGATTACCAGCAATTGAATAAGGTGACGATTAAGAACAAGTATCCCTTGCCGAGGATTGATGATTTTTTTGTCCAGATTCAGGGTGCAATGGTGTTTTCAAAGATAGACCTGAGATCCGGCTATCATCAGCTGAGGATTAGGGCGTCCGATGTCCCTAAGACAACATTTCGCACTCGGTGTGGGCATTATAAGTTTTTGGTCATGTCATTTGGGTTGACCAATGTCCCAGCAGCATTTATAGAGTTGATGAATCGAGTGTTCAGGCCTTATCTAGAATTGTTCGTGATAGTTTTCATTGATGATATTCTGGTATACTCCCGCAGCCAGGAGGAGCACGAGCAGCACCTCAGAGTGGTTCTTCAGACTCTGAAGGATAGTCAGTTATATGCCAAGTTCTCAAAGTGCGAGTTCTTGTTGAGTTCGGTCGTATTTCTGGGTCACGTTGTTTCAGCAGAGGGTATTCAGGTAGACTCGAAGAAGATTGAGGCAGTCAAGAATTGGCCTCGACCAGCTTCAGCGACTGAGATCTAGAGTTTCTTGGGGTTATTACCATCGGTTCGTGGAAGGGTTTTCATCTATAGCGACCCCGATGATCAGGTTGACCCAGAAGGGTGCCCAATTCAGGTGGGCAGACGAGTGTGAGGAGAGCTTTCAGAAACTCAAGACAACTGTGACTATGGCACCGATATTGGTTTTGCCCACAGGATCAGGGCCTTATATAGTTTATTGATGCTTCCCGTATTGGGCTTGGTGCGGTATTGATACAGGATGGCAGAGTCATTCCTTATGCTTCGAGGCAATTGAAGATCCACGAGAAGAATTATCCGGTCCATGATCTAGAGTTGGCATCCATTGTTCATGCTTTAAAGATTTGGAGGCATTACTTATATGGTGTGACGTGTGAGGTGTACACTGATCACAAGAGTCTGTAATACTTGTTCAAGCATAAGGAGTTGAACTTGAGGAAGCGGAAGTTGTTGGAGCTATTGAAGGATTATGATTTTACCATTTTGTACCACCCGGGGAGAGCCAATGTGGTGGCCGATGCTTTGAGTAGGAAGTTTGTGAGCATGGGTAGTCTTGCTTATGTTCTGGTCAGCCATAGACTAGTTGTTTTTGATATTCAGGCCTTGGCCAATCGATTTGTGAGGTTGGACATTTCTGAGCCTAGCAGAGTGTTAGCTTCCACGGTCGCTCTTTCTTCATTATTGGAGCGTATCCGGGATCGACAGTTTGATAATCCCCATTTGTGTGTCCTGAGAGATACGATTTAGCGTGGAGGTTCCACGAAGGTGACCTTCGATGATGATGGTGGTTTAAGGTTGCGGGGGCGAGTTTGTGTGCCCAATGTCGATGGGATTTGAGAGTTGATCTTAGCGGAGGCCCATAGTTCTCGATATTCTATTCACCCGGGCACCGCGAAGATGTATCAGGACTTGCGGCAGCATTATTGGTGGCGTAGGATGAAGAAATATATTGTTGCATATATGGCTAGGTGTTTGAACTGTCAGCAGGTCAAGTATGAGCATCCGAGGCCTGGTGGTTTGTTTCAGAGGATTGAGCTTCCCGAGTGGAAGTGGGAGAGGATTACCATGGATTTCGTTACTGGACTTCCGATGACTCGAAAGAAGTTTGATGCTATTTGGGTCATTATTGATAGGCTGACCATGTCAGCGCATTTTATTCCTGTTTTTGCCACTTATTCAGTGGAGAGGTTAGCTGAGACCTACATCCGAGAGATTGTTCGCCTTCATGGGGTGCCGGCATCTATCATTTCGGACCGGGGAACGCAGTTTACCTCGTGCTTCTGGAGAGCAGTTCAACAGGAGTTGGGCACCCAGGATCATTTGAGCGCAGCGTTCCATCCTTAGACAGACGGCCAGTCCGAGAGGACTATTCTGATATTGGAGAATATGCTCCGAGCCTGTGTCATTGATTTTGTAAGCTCATGGGACCAGTTTTTACCTTTAGTAGAGTTCGCCTACAACAACAGTTACCAGACCAGCATTCAGATGGCTCCATATGAGGCGTTGTATGGTAGGCGATGTCGGTCTCCAGTCGGATGGTTCAAGCCGGGAGAGGCTAGGTTATTGGGTACAGATTTAGTTCAGGAGGCCTTGGATAAGGTCAAGATCATTCAGGACAAGCTTCATTCGGCTCAGTCGCGGCAAAAGAGTTATGCAGATCGTAAGGTTCGAGATGTAGCTTTCATGGTTGGTGAGCGGGTCTTGCTCCGAGTGTCGCCTATGAAGGGCGCTATGAGTTTTGGGAAGAAGGAAAAGCTTAGCCCTGGGTTCATTGGCCCATTTGAGATTCTAGATTGTGTGGGAGAGGTGGCTTATAGACTTGCCTTGCCAACTAGCTTGTCAGCCATGCATCCTGTGTTTCATGTGTCCATGCTTCGGAGGTATCACGGCGATCCAGCCCACGTGTTAGATTTTAGCACTGTCCAGTTGGACAAAGATCTATCTTACGAGGAGGAGTCGTTAGCTATCCTAGACCGGCAGGTTCGATAGTTGAGGTCGAAGCATTTTCCTTCAGTGCGTGTCCAGTGGAGAGGTCATCCTCCTGAGGCATCGACCGGGGAGTCCAAGTCTAATATGCGGAGTCGTTATCCTCATCTATTTCCCAACTCAGGTACTTCTCTCTTTTGTCCGTTCGAGGATGAACAGCTATTTTAGAGGTGGAGGATGTGACGACCCAAAGGGTTACCACCTGTTTCCTCACTTTTACTTACCTCGACTTGCATGCGCAGTCCGGGAATATAGTCGGAAGGTTTAAATATGAATTCTGTGTGAAAAATGATAAATTTTATATTAATATGATTAAAGTTGACTTTGGTCAACATTTTGGGTAAACGGACCCAGACTCAAGATTGGACGGTCCCAGAAGGTCCGTAGAAAAATATGTGACTCGGGCATGTGCCCGGAGTCGAAATCCAAGGTCTAGAACACGAGAAAAGAATTTTTCTGTGAAATTGTTTTTCTCAAATTATTAAGGAAAATGGAAATAAAAATTGATTAAAAGATTGTGGTATCGGGCTCGTATTTTGGTTCCGACGCCGGATACAAGTCTTAAATATGTGTAAAGCACTTTCTGTAATGTTTGGTCAAAATTGAACGTCATTTGGCGTGTTTCGGACCTAAATATCTAAAATTTGAATTTTATTAAGTTTGATGAAAAAGTAATGATTTTGATGTTTGATTCCTCGTTTATGATGTAGTTTTGGCGATTTGATTGCTCGGTTAAGTTCATTGGATGTTGTTGAGTTAGTGTGTGTGATTGGTTGGGAGCCCCGAGGGCTCGGGAGTGTTTTCGGAGGTGTTCGGGGTGGTTTTGGACTTAGGATGATATCAGATTTTCTTCAACTTTTACACAGGGATTTCCTTCTTCGCGATCGCGCTCTTCCTCATGCGATCACATAGCACTTAGTCGTCCTTCTTTGCGTTTGGGTCTTGAACCATGCGATCGCGTAGGCCAAAAATAGAAGCCCGGTAATTTCCTCATCGCGTTCGCGTTCCACGGTCCGCAAATGCATAGCATTGCTGCCCCTTCTACGCGATCGCGGACCCGTTCACGCATTCGAGTAAGCCAAATCCTTGGACCCCCCAGTATTTCTTCTACGCGATCACGTAACCCTCCACGCGATCGCGATGACCAGTCAGTGGGACCTCCGCGATCGTATCCCTATTCCCGCGATCACGTAAGGCAAATTCGCCCAGTTATTTTTAAAGCCTAAAAACAGACCAGTGACAGGATTTTTCACCCATAACACACGAATTCATCTTCTCCACAGCACATAGGCAATTTTTAGAGCTATTCTTCACCAAAGCTTCTTGGGTGAGTATTATCTAACTCGTTTTCTTCTTTTTCTTTCATCATTTATCAAATTCCTAGACCTAAATCATGAGATCAAGCAGAAATTAGGGGTTTTTGGTAGAGCTAGGGTTTTGAGAATTTTTGGTGATTCAACCTCAATTTGGGGTCGAATCTTGAAACAAATTATATTTTTGAACTTGTGGGTTTATGGGTGGTTGGGTTTTGGTCTGCGACTCGTGTTTGGACCATGTGGGCCCAGTGTCGAATTTTAGTAATTTTGGAAGAATGCTAGGAAATTCATATATAGGCTATGGGATGTTGCCATTGAGTTTTTACTGATACTATTGAATTAATTATGCCTAGATATCATTGTTTCGGAGTAAGATTGTAGAGGAAAGGCGGTATTTGAGGATTGATCGCTATTCTTTGAACCGAGGTAAGTGTTTGATCTAACTTTGGCTTGATGGAATAAGATTAGAGTGTTATTAATTGGTAATTTCTAAATGATCGAGTACGGTGTATAGGCATGGTGACGAGTGTCTATACACCGGTGTCTAGCATGACCGTGGGTCCTTGTTTGTACTATTCTGATATTTTAGGACTCTTCCATGCTAATTGATGAATTCTAGATAATGTGAAGAGTATGAGGATTAGTTATGAATTCTTTAGAGCGTTGGCTCGAATGATAAAAATACTATTGAGTAAGAAATGAAAGAAATGGAAAGAGATATGATTAATCCCTTGCCGGGATGGTTTGAGTATATTGATTATCTCCCTTGCCGGGATGTGAAAGTTGTTATGGTTGCTCCCTTGCCGGGATTTAACTGTTTAATTGTGTTTTCCCTTGCCGGGGCATTTCTTATTATTTGCTTATTTCCCTCGCCCGTTTGGTTGTGATTGTTGTTTGGGTAAGGAAGAGTGATAATGC
>MDKF010292277.1:0-37999 GCA_026770625.1 Nicotiana glauca
ATCTGAAGAACATGAAGGTCAATACAAGTGTTTTTAAAAGAGAACAAGAGAGGGAAGTAGTTTCCAAGAAAGAAATGCCAGTTTTAAGAAAAGTAATTCTCAGGAGAATGAAACACCAGTTTTTGGGAAGTGGTTTTGTGAAGGAGGACAACACCAGTTTTTAGGGAAGTGGTTCTGAAGGAGGACAATTCAAGTTAGAAGGTAGATAAAACGAGTTTCGGAGGAAAATGGGTAATAGATAAAAATCTTAGTCTGTTGAAGCTTTCACCTAAGATAAAAATCTTAGTCTGATGAATTTTTCACCTAAGATAAAGAAATCTTAGTCTGATGAATTTTTTACCTAAGATAAAGAAATCTTAGTCTGTTGAATCTTTCACCTAAAATAAAAATCTTAGTCTGATGAATCTTTCACCTAAGATAAAGGCAATCAAAAAAGGAAAAAAAGGAGGGGGGCGAAAACACAAATTCGGAGTCATCTTCTCCAGGGAACAAAAAGCCATCAGCAGCTTCAACACCATAAAAAACACCTCTGTTTTCCTCCTTTCATAATAACTCAAAAGCTTATCAAAATTAGCCAAAAACACAGCTGAAATTACTCTCCAAAGCAGACTCAAAACGACCCTAAGCAGTCCTCAAAGGCGTCACCTAAATCAGTAAAAACGGGTTTCTTAACTGAAGTTGAAAGAGGCTCAGAGAGTCGAGTTCGAGTTCGCCGTCGCTAGCTATTGAACGAATTTTTCAGTCCGGTTTGCGGTTCCGTCGAGGTTGTTGCCACCGTCCGATTTCTCTATATTTAAACACTTTCAGATTGCATTTGGAAAGTTTGTCTCAAAAATTTTCATATATAAAAAGCTGTTTTGGATCCGAGATGTTATAAATGGTTTGAGGTCGTCGTTCAGTTGTCGATTCGAGATTCACCATTGATTCTGTTGGTTTTCTGTTATGAGTCATTCGCTTTGATTCTGGTCCTAAGTTCGGTGGTTTCATAGCAGTCCCTGTTCGCTTCTTGAATATCAGATCGAGCCTCATTATTGCTGCGTCAGTTTAATCAAAAATGAAGTGAAATATTGGCTTTACTTTGAGGTTCAATCTCTTGCTACTTTGCTATTTTTTTTTTCGATAATGTTGCTTGGTTGCATCTTATGTTTTTCTGCCTAACGTGAGAACTTTTCATATCTACCATGATAATGTGCTTAATGGGGTGTTGTTACATATAGCTTATTTTCTGAAATATATCAGTATGCTTATGGGTTGTGAAGCAACTATTGAAGTATGGATATGTGAAAAGTTTTAGACAAATTAGATTTGCACTGAGTTACAGCAAGGAAAATTGATGATGGTTACTAGGAGGCTCTTTAAGATCGGCTTTTGAGTTTGGCAATAATATAATCATATTGTAAGGTTTGACTCGGTAAGCTTCAACTCTATACTCTGAAATTAAAAAGAAAGAGCCCATCTTTAGCTTGTATTGTAATGCTATAATTTGAGTCTTGCAACTATAATATGTCAAGTTATACGTAACACTAGCAGTTTATAAGTTCGTGAAGTTATTGTTGAAACATGTTGGTGTCATTAGGGCATTATGGTTTATAATTTTTGATTCCTGGTGTGTGTTTGAGAGCAGGCTTTGTAGTTTGTCAATTTTCTTTTTGTTTTGGGAAGCCTTACGAAGTCGAACTGTAAAGATCTCCAATTAGTTTTAAGAAGTAAGTATGAACACCGTAGTTTGCTTTAATTGAGTACAATCCTTTGAAATCCTTTGAAATTAAAATCGAGGCGTGCCATTTAGAAAATTTTCATGGCCCTCGCAAAGTTAAGAATGCGTAGTTGCTTTAGGCGCGTATTTTAATAATGTTACTTTCTTAAATACGGGTGCACATTTATGTGACCCAAATCCAAATCTCAACAAAGTCGAAATGTGTCAAAAACCACGGGCGTACTGATGCGACGTGGTTCGAGATATATTTTTACGACGTTGCAATTCTTATAAAAAATAATAAAAGCGGGTTATTAATAAAATGAACATAGGTTAGAACATGTATTAAAATCAGATATTTTAGCCAAATATAGCAGTTGAGCGACTGTGCTAGAACCACAGAACTCGGGAGTACCTAACACCTTCTCCCGGGTTAACAGAATTCCTTACCCGAATTTTTGGTTCGCGACTGTAATACAGAGTCAAACCCTTTCCTCGATTCGGGATTCAAACCGGTGACTTGGGACACTATAAACCTCCCAAGTGGCGACTCTTAATTTCTTAAATAAAATAAATCCCGTTTCGATTGTCCTTTAATTGAAAAAACTCCTTTATGCCCTTCCCGGGGTGTATTAAGCGGAAAAAGGAGGTGTGATAAATACCACCTTGGAAAATCCGCCTTCAAGACTCGATAACTCTAGAAGTGGAAAATGTCGAATGAATCTCGTGATGAAGGATCGGTGCACCAAATAATTTGAGCTTACAAAGTATAGTACTAACTTTGTAGAAATAGTTAAAGGAGCAAAATGAGTGTATAGAACACCATACCCGGCGGGCCTCCTATGATCAAAGGTGTGGATATTGATAAATATTCACAAATCCCTGGAAGCCAAGTGTAGCACATTTGCCAATTTCCAAAAAGTTTAAGATGTCTGATGTTTCTAAATATGATGGGACATTTGACCCACGGGATCACGTTACTATATTCACCACAGGCATGAAAGACAGTGATTTAACCTAGCAGGAGTTTGAATCGGTTTTGGTTAAGAAATTTGGCGAAGCTCTCACAAAAGGGGTGTTAACGTGGTACTCACTCTTACTTGAAAACTCTATTGATTCTTTTGCTGAGCTTGCAGATTCATTTATAAATGTGCATTCGGGGGCTCAAAAAGTGTAAAAAAGGATAGAGGATATCTTTAAAGTTAAACATGGGAGTATAGAATTGCTATGAGAAATCGTAGATAAATTCCGACATGAGAAAATGATGTTGCCATGAGTACCTGATAATTGGGCGGCTATGGCATTCCCGAGCAGTTTGAACGAGAAAAGTTCAGAAGCCACGAGGAGATTGAAAGAAAGTTTGCGGGAGTTTCCTAGAACAACTTGGAACGATATGTACAATCGATATAGTATGAAGCTGCGGATAGAAGAAGATATGGTTACACAACCAAGGGTAGACTAAAGACCAGGTTCTAGACACTCGGAATCAGAGAGAAGGTATGGTAAAAATAGGTACGAGCCTTACATGGGACCTGTGGGGCGAGATTCTCGACCTAAACAAGAGAATGCATGATTTGACTCAAGATCAAAGCAAAAAGAGGCGAGTGCTTCTTCCCGATCCAAAATGGAGTGAGACGTGTAAAGCAACGATTCCCGTACTTAAGCAAGAATAGTAGATTATAGCTATAACGTCAGCTCTTCTAAATTGGTGGTTGTTCTAAAAGGAATGGGAGATAAGGCGTAATGGCCAAAAGAGATGAGATCCAATCCAAACAATAAGAACCCAGATTTCTAGTGCGAGTTTCACAATGACCATGGTCATAGAACAAAAAACTGCAGGCATTTGCAAGGGAATTTGAATATCTCCTGAAGCAAGGTTATCTTAATGATCTATTCAGTGAGAAAGGAAAATAATCATACATGAAAAATGTGAAATAACCCCCAAAGCCTCCATCACCAAAGAGAATGGTAAACGTCATAATTGGTGGAAATGAATTCAATAGGGTAACACACATGGGTGCAAAAATAGTCATCAAAGGACACTGTCACTTAGGTCTGTGCATTTGGATCGGATATCCTAGAATCCGAACCGATCCGCCCTATTCGAATTTTTGGATTTTAGATTTTTGGATCGGATTCGGATTGGTATAATTTTAATCTAATTTGATCCAAAATCCGAATTATATGGACATGTATAAATATTAGACTTACATTTTAGGGTTAAGTCTTCCCATTTTATTTGCCTCTCTTTAGACTCTTCTTTTCTTAGTTCATATCGATGTCTCTCTCTAACCTCTCTTCAGACTGCTCTGTCCGCTTCTCTAAAATCTTACCTTTGTGTCTCTCATTCTTAGTTCTTTATTAGACATTTGTTCGAAATTTCAGTTTATTTTATTTTTCTGTGAAACATTTGTTTTTATCTATTGCTATGAAAGATATTTTATCCCTTTTAATTTAATAAAGTGGTGAATAGCAATAGCCTTAAAAGGTGATGTAGCCGATTAGATTGTTAATAGCCTTAATAAGGCGTACAATTCGATCAGAAAATCCAAAATATTTACCCGATCCAAACTTTAAAATTCGATCCTATCCAATTTAATTCGGATTGGATTCGGATTGCATTTTATAAAATTCAAAATCCAAATTTACAATCTGAAATATGCTAAATCCGATCTGATTCGACCGATGCATAGTGCTACTGTCACTCATTGGAAACGAATTAGCCATGTCTTGGAAGGTGACAATATACTATTTGATGACCAAGACGCATATGGCTTGATGATTCCTCACATGATGCACTGGTAATATCTTTATTTGTACATGATATTAATATTAAACGAGGTTTGATTAACCAAGGTAGCTCAGTAAATATTATTTTTCTGAGAGTGGTAAATGAAATGTGATTGTACCAAAAGCACGGTCTTTATCTGGATTTGATAATTCTAGCATCGTTACGAAATGAGAAGTTATGCTGGCTACATTTGCAAAAGGAGCCATCAATGACACAAAGTTCCAGGTAATAGACGCGGACGTGGCCTATAATATAATCTTAGGTAGGCCATGAATGCATGGTATGGATGTTGTCCTGTACACGTTGCACCAAGTAATCAAATTCCCATCATAACAAGGGATCTGACAAATTCGGGGAGATCAACAGGCCTCACGGAGCATTAATTCAATGGTGATTGCAAATACAACAGCCAATGATGCAGACGCAAAATATAGAAGTCAATTGGGGACACTTCTATCCACACCTCAACTGAAAACATACAAGGTTAGACTAATGTGGATTCAAGACCTGATGTGATTCAAGAGCCAGAGGAAAATGAGAACATAAAAATAACCACGGAGGAGCTCGAAGTTGTGATATTATTTGTCCACTAGCCAGATAGAAAAGTTTACATCGAAGCAAATTTGAGCCCGGAATGAAAGGTGAGTTAATTGAATTTTTACGTGCTAACGCAGATTACTTTACTTGGTCACATTCAGATATGATAGGCATAACACCAGAGGTGATGACTCATAAGTTGAATGAGGATCCATTACATCCACTTGTCAAGCAGAACAAAGGAAGCAAGGGGCCTTTAAAAATCAAATAATCAAGGATGAGACAAAAAAAACTTCTGAAAATCAGTTCAACACAAGAGGTAAAATACTCTGACTGGTTAGCTGATACTGTTGTGGTTTCAAAAAAGAATAAAAAATGGCAAGTATGTGTAGATTACACCGAATTAAATAAGACTTGTCCTAAAGATTCATTTCCGTTACTGCACATAGACCAATTAATTGATTCTACCGTAGGTCATGAGTTTTTAAGTTTTTTAGATGCTTATTCTGGTTATAATCATATAAAAATAGACCCTTTAGATGAGGAAAAAAACTTCATTTATCACATACAGGGGGACTTATTGCTATAAAGTCATGTCATTTGGTTTGAAAAATGTTGGAGCCACATATCAAAGATTGGTGACCAAAATGTTTCAAGAACACTTGGGAAAAACTATGGAGGTCTACATAGACGATATGTTGGTCAATTCAACACAGGTAGGGTATCATTTTAAACATTTGCTGAGACTTTTGAAACTCTCCTCAAGTACAACATGAAGTTAAATCCGGAAAAGTGTGCATTTAGCGTAGCTTCAGGTAAATTTTTAGGTTTTTTTATTTCTAATAGGGGTACTGAAGTAAATCCTGCACAGATCAAAGCTATTAAGGAAATACCATATTTACTCAGAAGAAACAAAGAAGTATAGAGATTAACAAGTAGAATAACAACTCTAGGAATGGTTATATCTAAGTCATCGGAAAAATGCTTTAAGTTCTTTTCAGTATTGAAAAAGCAAAATCAGTTTGAATGGACTGATGAATGTCAACAAGCTTTGAAGGACTTAAAGGTATATCTGTCAAATCCACCTCTGGTAGCAAAACCAAAAGATGGAGAGAGATTGCCCATCTACCTTTCTGTGTCAGAAGTAGTGGTAAGCGCGGTATTGGTACGTGAAGATAAAGGTAAACAATCTCCGATTTATTAAGTTAGTAAGTCTTTACGAGATACTGAGACACGGTATCCTCACCTAGAAAAACTTGTTTTAGCTTTAATTATGGCATCAAAGAAGTTACGACCTTACTTTCAATGTCATCATATTTCTGTTATAACTGCTTTTTCACTAAGAAATATATTGCATAAACAAGAATTATCAAGAAGGTTAGCTAAATGGGATATAGAGCTTAGTGAATATGATATTATATATTAGCCTAGAACAACTATAAAATCTCAGGTGTTAGCAGATTTTAGCTCAAGCTTAGTTCCAAAATAGAAAAAGAGCTATGAATATTTATCGGAGCTAATCCAGGGACTTGGACCTCGTTTACTAACGGTTCCTCAAATGTTAAAGGAGTGGGTTTGGGAATTTTTTTCTAATTCCACCCTGAGAAATTATAAGACATGCGATAAAAGGTTACCCAATCACTAATAATAAGGCAGAGTATAAAGTTATGGTTGTAGGCTTGAAACTCGCACAAGAGCTTGGTTTTGAACAAATCATGGTCAAATGTGACTCGCAGCTAGTAGTCAATCAAATTAAGGGGACTTTTGTGGCAAGAGAGACATGAATGCAGCAGTACCTTGAAAAGGTAAGAAAATTGCTTAGGCAATTCCATACATGGAAGGCTGTTCAAATAGCTAGGACGGCAAATGTAGAAGCAGGCGCACTGGCCAATCTCGCATCTGTCGATGATCAGATACAGAAAATTCTACTATGGTACATTTATTTCATCAAGCCCTCAACCAAACCAAGAGTGATGTAAATTTCAATAATTTAACTTGGGATTGGGAGAAATGAATTTGTGAAATTTTTACAGTCTGGTAAAACCTGAGGATAAAAAGAAATCCCGATTGGTACAGTTGAAAGCTGCACAATATTGCTTAATTTGTGGAAATTTATATCGCAAAATATTTGGTGGACCTTTAGCACGATGCCTTGGACCTTTACAAACAGAATACGTAATAAGAGAAGTACACGAGGGGCATCATGTCAATCATGCTAAGGAAAGATCGTTGGTGAAGACATTAATAAGAGCAGGATACTATTGGCCAAAAATGAAAGAGGAAGTAGAAAACTTTGTATCAAGGTGCGATAAATGCCAATGATACACTAATAATATGCATCGATCGATGGAATTGTTGCATTTAGTTATATCACCATGGCCCTTCATAAAATGGGACATGGATATCGTAGTACCATTGCCTCAAGCTAAGGGAAAGGTACGGTTTTTGTTAATTTTAACGAATAATTTCTCAAAATGGGTAGAAGCAAGTGCCTTTAAACAGGTACGAGAAAAAGAAGTTATAAATTTCATCTGGAGAAATATAATATATAGATTTGGAGTACCAAAGGAGATCATTTATGATAACGGGCCGCAATTCATAGGTGTAAAAGTTACTGACTATTTCCAAGCTGGCAGATCAAATAGATTACTTCTGCACCTTACCACCCACTGGCTAATGGGCACGCTAAGTCGACAAAATAAGGTTATAGTTAACAACTTTATAAAGAGATTGGAAGAGTCAAAAGGCAAATAGCCAGAAGTACTACCAGGTGTGTTATGGGCTTATAGAACAAAGGCAAAAACTAGCACGAGAGAAATCCCATTTTCACTTGTATTTGGAACAGAAGTTCTAATTCTTGTTGAGATAGGAAAACTAACAACGAGGTTATACATATACAAATGAGGCAGTAAATAAAGAAGAGATACGAGTAAATTTGGATTCGATGGAAGAAAGAAGAGAGGCAACATTAATTCGGATGGCGGCCCAAAAGTAGATAATTGAACAATACTATAAGAGGACAGAAAACCTGCGGTACTTCAAGATATAGGACTTCGTCCTCAAAAAGGTATTCCGATCAACAAAAGCGGCGACCACGGGAAAGTTGAGTCCAAATTGGGAAGACCCATATAGAGTTAAAGGCATTGCTGGAAAAGGAGCGTACAAGTTGAAAACCATGGACGGAAAGATATTACCATATCATAGGCATGCAGTCCATTTGAAGAAGTATTATTTGTAAAAGGGGTTAATACCCACAGTTAGATATCGTGCAAGATCAATATTATTTTGTTCATTGAAGTTTTACTAACCATTTTAAATGAATAGGAAAAAAAGTTGTCTCATACCAAATGATGATATTAGACCCAAAAGACACATGAAACACTTAATTATTTTCGGTCTAGGTTATAACATTTCTGATGGCAAAAGTGTGATGCAGTCATCATCTGAAAGATTACCTCCGGGTCCCGTTTATATTTCCTTTTTCAAGAAAAGGTCCAAAAGTAAGGAACTAATCAGTGTTCGAGATCTCATGCTTCAATGCTCCAACATAGAGGGGACTATGCATATGAAAGAATACACAAGGAAAGAAGATATACGCCACAAAAGCATAAGTTAGCTAGAGTTAAAACCTTGAAGAAACCCTTGAAGAAAATATCAAGATTTCCAAGGCGTTCAAGCTCGCAGAATAAATGGTCAGTAACAAGTTAAAGAACCTACAAATTACTCCCACGAGCTTCTAGGTTAAGGCCATAAATTTAATCACGGGAAAATATACCTATATTTGTAAACTTGCTACGAAATAAGAAATTATAAGAATGTTGTATAATATTATTTATTTGAAAGTTCAAAAAATAAAGTTTCCTCAAATTACTTCATGTTTCATATCTTTGCACCAATATGAATAAGGGATGTCATCTTCATCAGTATTGTTAATATAAAAGGGACCTCTTTTATAAAAACTCGTGCATATTAAAAGGCAATCTATTAAAGCATTTTTAATACAAGTATAAAATAAAAAACATGAAGATAAAAAAGAATAATATTCAGCAAAATTTTTTTTGTATCATTACCCCATAAACGGGGGAGGGAAAATATTCCAAAAAGCTACCCAAAAAAAGTTTCAGCAAAAACCAAAACAAGTGCAAATCACTTTCACAAAGGCCAAGGGAAAAATTAAGGAGCATCATCTACGGGAGAAGAGGGATCAACTTGAGAAGAAGAAGGTTGAATTTCAGCTTCACCAGGAGTAATCCCATCTCCATCACCTTTAGAACCTTCATCCTCAGGTGTTGAGAAGATTTGATGCTGCTGAGATTGATCACTCGCTTCTTTAGCCTTTGCGATTTCAGCATTAAGGTCAAAATTCTCCTGGCTAGCTTCGGTTAGAGTCTCAAAGCGGGTGTTAGGGAAAGCCCAGCTAACATCAAGTGTCAATTTGTCTTCAAGGGCCTCATAATCCTTCTCCCACTACTCAATTTCAGCCTTCAACTCTTCTTTCTCTGCTTCTGAGATTCATAAGTTGCCTTTCAAGGAGTAAGAGAACTTTTAAGGAACTGTATCATGTACGATGAGGCACGGAGGTTTTCTTGAGCTTGGGTGAGCATCTGTACCCGATCACTCGCGTATACCTCTTTTTGGTTAAGGAGCTCTTTCAAGATTCTTATTTCTTTAGTTGCCTTGGAGTGTTGCTCAACGAAGGAGGAACCATTCTGTCCTTGTCTTTTTCAACTTGATTGGAGGAAGCTTTTAAAACCGCTAGTTCAGCGGTTATTATCCTCAGTTGTTGTTATAAATCTCATTTATCCTCAACAAGAATGTCTTTCTCCACTTGAAGGCCTTCAAATTGCTCTTTTCAATTATCAGCCTCGGTGCGCAAATCAATCACCTGTTGATTTGTCCAAGAAGTCCTTCTTATAAGCTTCGTACTTGTCAAATTGATCTATAAAAAGACAAATAAAGGGTAGTTACAAACATGAAAGGAAGTACAGGAAAGTAAAAAAAAAGTAAAGATATACCTTGAGGGAGAAATGTATGATATCATTCATCAGAGTCAAGGAATTGTGGGACTCAAGCTTTTTCGTTTCCATGGGACCAAGCAATGGTTTTAACCACACAACAACTTGTCAAGATTTATTCAACAAATTCTCACCATGATCAAATTCTTCTTTACCCTCAAAACCTTGGGCAAAGAATCTTTCAATGGGACTTGAAAGGGGGTTATCAAAATTACCAGCATCTTTATCAGAGATATCCAAATGGACATTCTCTGGCTAATCAACGAGGCTAAAAGGAATTTAACTTAGAGTGGGATCTTAAGAGACATGGGCTTCATCATCTGAAACCACGCGCCTTCTGACACGTGGCTTCCTCACTAAAGAACCTTCTTCGGTATCCCCTTCATCTTCAGAGCTACAGGCTTCAGCATTTTTCCTCTTGGAGGAAAACATACTTAAAATCTACTCTTATGTAGAGCTTACAAAAATCCTCGCAGAAGGAACAGAAGCGGGGCTGATGCCACGAATGGCAAACCATAAAAAAGGGAAAAGTATAAGTTTAAGAGAAAGGAACGAACAAAGAGAAGGAGAACCATGCGGATAAAAGTTTACCGTGAGTCTATACTTTCCATCCAAATTTTTTCGAAAGAAATTTCTAGGATTTCTTATCCATGGGAGCAGCAGTCAACACTTTTTCTACCTAACCACGGAAGTTAGGAATTTCTTTGGAGACTTCTATGGTTGCTGAAAAATGAACACACACTCACGTGAAGAAAATTAAAACGTCACGGAAAGCATAGAAATAAGAGAAAAGAAATACATAAGTGCAAAGTTCCACTTTTTGGGGAAGGGCATGTTCTTATTGCCCACTAACCCATGAGTGGAGGCGGCAACAAATCGAGCATACCAAATATGGTCACGGTCATCCTCGGGGTTGACTAAAACCCTATTACTTCTAGCCATAAGGGAAAAGACACCTTCACGGAAGATTTTCGTAGAATAGAAGTGGATCAAGTGACGGAAGGTAAAAGGTGTGGAAACTAAACCCGACAACTAACGAAGGCAAGCAACTTCCGTCCATACAATTGGACCTATTTGACCAAGGCAAATATTAAAATAGCGGCAGAACTCAATAATTACTAGATCAATGGAAGGAGTAAATCCTAAGGTAAGAGGATAGATGTGAACAAAGAAATAACCTTCATGGTAAGAGGTGATTCTTTGATTAACACTAGGATTCATCACTGGAAAATCAGGTATCCAACGATATTCACATGGAACCAAGGAAAGAACGCCTGGTGTAACCAAGCTAGGGTAATGATCAGCATAGTTAAGAGATGTTTTGGAAAAAATCTATTTTTTCATAGCTTCATGATTTAATACAAAAGAGAACTCTTGTGGGACAATTATAGAAACAGTAGGCTCTTGCATGGGTTCGTTATGATGCCCCCCTCTATAAGAATATCTAGGAGTTAAGGAAGTTCGATACCTAGAAGAAAATGTCTTAGCAGTACTACTTTGAGGGGCAGAACTACAGGTTGACAACGAACCTGAACTACGTAGTCTACCAACTCTCTTACTCCTGGTAGGGGCCATAGAGGGAGGAAGTTTATCAATGATCACCACTTTATGTGGTTCTGATGACGAAGAAAGATTTGATGAATGTGAAGACATCTTTAATAGATTAGATACAGGAAAAAGATGAAGAACTACATGACAAGTTAGGGAGATGAATGCAAGGAAGAAGAAGTGTACTTCCGATATTGATTATGATAAGGTATTTATAGCAAAAAACAATCGTCATCAGAGCTGGTCATTATAACTGTCATCATAGAACCGTCACTTCGTGACTGATGCAACCTCAGAAAAATCCTGAAAAGGCATTGCAAATTGTAGAGCCAATTACAATAAGACGAGTGTCTTGAGCATTAAATTGACATAATGTATGTCTCATCGATTCTGAAGAGGGCATTATGATAACCAAGAAAAGGCGGCAAGAAATTCTCACCATAAATATTTATCACTTCCTGAATATTCAGTTGAGAATATTCAAAAAGTGGGAGACTATCTGTATTGGTGGAAAAAAGGCATGACGCATGGATCATTAGCAGGGTGACAAGTGGCAAATTCAATTAAGTATATTAAAAGAATTGAAAAGGCACGAGCAAAATACCCCCAGTGTTTTACTAGTAAAGGTATCGGTCTTGACAACTGAAAAGGAAGAAAAAGGTACAAGATGGTTGAATACCATAAAAGGGGAAGGTTCATGAATCTGTTATAAATAAGGAAGGAAAATCGGCATTGATCGCGGTTACGAGGAATCCTCAGTCATTAATGTCACCGTTACAATTATATATGGTAACAGGCAATCAAGACAATTAATATCATTAACAAGCTAGAATTAAGTAGGGAAACCGTTATAATTATGTACCCTTATATAAAGACCCGACTCTCGTTTGTAACGCATCTAAATATTGATCAATATATGCAGTCAATCTTTTATTATATTCAAAGTGTTCAAACCGCAACTCTGGGAAAGATTAACAATCTGCTTTAAGCTTTCTTTCCTTACCTATTATTTCCACTATTCTTTATATTCTTCAAATTACCAAGAAAGTGAAGTAATTTTGGTTATCAGTGACCTGATTTCTTCCTTTTATTAACTTTGGCCGATAAATCTATTTGTGGGTTAAACAACTGGCTAATATGTTAGTACAATTTTCAGCCACATGAGAATTCATTTTTTTTATTAATCTTCAAGTGAAAGCATTACAAAATCATGGCTAGACTGACCAAACTAAACACAGCCATATGAGAATTCGAAACTCCGATAAATTAGGATGGATGGTATTGAACAATTATAACTTGTTGGGTGGAGTTATGCCCTATTACATGAAATTTAAAAAAATCAGCTTTTCCTTCATATGTTATGTTTAATGTTAGAATATTTCAGTATATGCCTAAAGATGTTGCAGAAAGTTTAATTATATGAAATATGTGTGTTATTATTGATGTTTGTACAGGGTAAATTTGATTCATATTAAATACTCGTATAACAAAGCGACATGTGGAATCGAAGACAGACAAAAATCGAGACAGGTGGAAACCGAGACCGAGGGCAGTAGCTTCGGTTGGCACTGGGAAGCCCCCGAAGGAAATATTGCTAATAAAGACAAACGGATGCCTGTTACATGATAGCATTCAATAAAGAATATTCTGCAGTATTAAATATGCAGTCCGTTATAAAGAATTTTGGCATTCATAGCCTACTGGTATACATTCTTCAATGACCCCCATAACTGTCATTTAAGAGGGGCTTGATCCTACGATCTTATTCCCTAGGTCCAATTATATATAGTGATTTCAACAGTCGTTGTAAGGACACAGTTTTCTGATAAACTTGTGCTATATACTATTCAAAAGTTCAATAATAATTTATTTCTTGTCTACTAATACTTGTATTACCGCAATCGAAAGCGCTACTCCCAAAACCAAGATACATGCTGCTTTATCTCAATTTTAACGCTAAGTATTGCATTTTATTTAATTTATTTATGATATTTGGGATCAAATCAATTCGCTTGTCTATAAACAACGTTACAAATTGAACTGTACTGTTTTACAGGTAAACAGTTTGGCGCCCACCGTGGGGCTTAGACAATTGCGTAATTTGGTTGATCCTTGCATCTATTACTAACATGTTTAATTCTTTGTTTCTTAGTGGAGAACCGTAAAAAAGGCAGATAACGATGTCAAAATCGCGCACAATATTGAGGCCCAAGAAAATCAACCTTAACACAAATATTCAATCAGTGATACCCACAACGAGGGGGATGATGCCACACCAGTCCATGGTAGGCAATATCCATGACACATTCGGTAGGAAACTCCTGATGATGCTGAAGACGTGCACGTTGCATGCACAGTGAGAATCCTGTGGGAACAACAAATTGCTATTATGGACCATCTCTCGCGACAGGATCAGGTCATGATGGATTTTTAAGAAGGCATTGTCGGGTGCTTCCTACAACGTGAATGGAAGAGGTCCAGTTTCTCCTGGTGATCCCGCAAACCAAATAGCACAAAGGTTGATGACAACACCCCGAGGGGTGAGGTCGGCTTCGACAAGGCTAGGGGAATGATAGCAGATCTAGTAACAATAACGAGAATGATCCCTTTAATACCAAGCTCACATAGTTTATGAGGTAAATAAACACCCGAATTGATCAAATTCCGGGCGCACTGCCAGTGTTGAAAGGATCGAGCTCAAAGAAATACACCAGCTGCCATTCAAACCAAGCACGGTACCGAATTCGATCACGAAGCGATTCAAACTGCAGATGTGCCAAAATATGATGGGACTTTGGATCTTCAGGAGAACATCACCACCTATATAACGGCGATGAAATAAAATGACTTAGCTCAGCACGAAATTGAGTCAGTCTTGTTAAAGAAGTTCGGAGAGACCTTCACGAGAGGGGCCCTAACATGGTATTCATTTTTATCTGAATACTCAATAGATTACTTCGAGATGCTCACGGATTCTTTTATCAAGGCCCATGCCGAGGCCAAGAAGGTACGTGTCCGAAAGATCGACATATTCTGAATTGTGCAATTAGAATCTGAATTGCTGTGGGAGTTCGTGACTATATTTCAGAAGGAAAGGATGCTACTACTAGCCGTGCTAGACGAATGGGCAGCTGAGTATTTTACTAAAGGACTGAATCCGAAAAGTTCAGACGCTTCCTAGAAATTGAAAGAAAGTCTATTTGAGTTCCAAGCAACAACATGGGCAGATATCTACAACGCTACGAGTCAAAGATAAGAATAGAGGATGACCAGCTCGATTTCACAGCATCAACAAAGGTTCAGGACCGAGAAAAGAATAAGGAAAAGTTGAAGGATGATTTTGATGCAGATCGACGGTCTTTTATAGGTCAGGTTTTGCCCAACAAAAGGGCCGAAGAATGCGGCAGAGGTTTTTGGGTTGGCGGATAGATTCGCTAAAGATATGAGAGATGATCGTGGCCGAAATAACATATTGTTGCAGGACAACGAGGTGTCAAGCTCCTGAGATTCCACCTACCCCAGAGTTTCTTAATATAACCTCAATGTCAATTTCATGTAATTGGTATAGGCGACGAGGAACATTAAGGAAGCACGGTTCCCGAAATTGATGAGATCCAAACCCAGTCAAAGGGATCCTAATCTATAGTGTAAGTACCATGAGACAAACGGCCACCGAAATGGGGACCACCAACATTTGCGCGAGGAGGTGGCAACATTGCTGAAAAACGGCCATCTTAGAGAATTCTTAAGCGACCAGGAAAAGTATAACTACGGCCGCAACTGGGAAAATGCAGAAACCTCAAAAGCATGAGAAGACCATCCTCGTTTAACGATCAACATGGGGGGGGAGGGGGGACTGGTGTAATCTTTTCGGTAGCGAAAAGGATAAAGGTATCAATGACCCATAGGAAGAGACTCTGGGAAGTCGTCGAGGACGATATTACCTTCATGGAGGAGGACGCAGATGGACTCCTACTACTGCACAACGATTCCCTGGTAATCTCTCTTAACATTTTAGATTTAAAATTAAACGTGTTTGGTGGACCCAAGGAATTAAGCCAATATTATCTAATGGAGAGTACTGGAACAAGCCAAGCTAATCGAATGTATCATTTTTGACACAAAGCTCCCCGTCGGGTTCAATTTAGTAAGCGTGACAATCTGAGGGGAGATTTTGTTGCCCGCGAATGCCGAAAGGGTAATGAAGACAACCCTTTTTGAAGTGGTAGACAACGATATGGGCTACAATATTATTCTTGGAAGACCATGGCTACACGGAACGAAGGTTGTGCCTTCAACATACCATCAACTTCTGAAATTTCCAACTCTGAAGGGAATTAAACAAATAAGAGGAGATCAACCGATGGAAAGGGAGATGAACACGATCTTAGTTTCCATTATCAAAGGGAAGGAGCATGTGGCATAACAATAACAGGAATTGACGGCTGCTCCCAAGCCGAATAAAGTCAACAAAGGGGAGGAGTCGTCAGGATCCTATCGAGTACCAAGATATTTCCAAGTACCCGAAGAAACAAATGTAACCAAATCCACAATGGAAGAACTCAAACAAGTCGCATTGTTTGGGAAATTCTTGGAGAGGAAGTTCCACTTGGGGATAGGATTAAACCCCGAGCTTAGGTCAGGATTTATAGAATTTCTAAATTTAATGTTGACTATTTTACGTGATTGCATGTGGATATGATAGGTATTCCTCCAGAGGTGGCCGTGCACAAGTTAAGCCTGGATCCTAACATCCCACCAGTAAGTCAGAAAAAAGCCCTATTGTCGTGGTGAAAAACAAATTTGCCAAAGAAGAGGTAACTCAATTGCTTGATATTGGTTCAATCCGGGAGGTAAAGTATCCTGATTGGCTAGCTAATATAGTAGTAGTTCCAAAAAATAATAACAAATTTTGCATGTGCGTATATTATAAGGATATGAATAAGGCGTGCCCAAAAGACTCATCCCAATTTCTAAACATTGATCAAAATGATTGATGCCACGACCGGGCACGAGTTGATGAGTTTCCTCAATACGTATTCCGGTGCAATCAAATCAAAATGTGATGCCTTTTGGGCTTAAGAACGTCGGAGCCACTTATTAGAGGCTCGTGAACAAAATATTTGAAAAACAAATAGGGAAAAAAATGGAAGTTTACATAGACGATATGTTGGTTAAGTCTTTGAACCTATGCGATCATCTTAAACACCTCCAAGAAACATTTGATATCCTAAAAAAAGCACAACATAAAGCTTAACCCTGAAAAATGTGCATTCGGAGTTAGCTCCATTAAGTTTTTTGGGTTTCTGCTGTCACAAAGAGGGATCGAAGTCAATCCCGATAAACTTAAATCCATCAAGGACATTCCCGACCAGCTATCGAATGTGGAAGAGGTTCAAAGGTTAACATGAATACTGTTTGCTTTGAGCAGGTTCATTTCCCGATCTTCAAAAAAATGTTATCACTTCTTCTCGTTTCTAAAAAAGAAGAACAACTTCAAATTGACTCTAGAATGCCAGGAGGCTTTGAAAGATTTGAAAAGATATTTATCCAACCCTTCATTACTATCGAAACCGGAGGAAGACGAGCAATTGTTGATTTACTTAGCGGTCTCGGAGTTAGCGGTAAGTGTCATTTTAGTCCGTGAAAATGAAGGTATGCAATCTTCAATTTATTATGTTAGTAAAATTCTAACGAGAGCGAAAACTCGCTACCCGCACCTTAAAATATTGGCCTTAGCTCTCGTAGTCACCGCTCGAAAGCTTAAGCCTTATTTTCAATATCACCTGATAGCGGTGGTGACAACCTTTCCCCTACGGAATATCCTTCTCAAACCTAAACTTTCAAGTCGACTGGCCAAATGGGCAGTCAAATGAGTGAATTTGACATAGAGTATAACCCATGACTACAATCAAGTCACAAGTTTTGGCTGACTTTGTGGCCGATTTCAATCTTGGGCTGCTACCTTTGGCCACCAAAGAAGCGGTGATGGTGTCAGAATCCACATCGGGAGTCTGGACCTTGTTCACAGATAGAGCTTCCAACATGAAAAGGTCTAGGATCGAGGTAGTACTAATCACATCCTAAAGAGAATTCCTGAGGCACGCCATAAGAATTGTTCCATTGACTAACCATGAAGCCTAATATGAGTCTTTGATTGCAAGACTTGAGCTGGCCCAGGACTGAAAGCCGAGGTCATAGAAGTCAAATATGATTCTTAACTGTTAGTCCATAAGGTATATAAAATCTTCAACTCCAAAGAGGAATGCATGCAACAATATGTAGTGAAAGTACAGACTCTACTCTTACGGTTTAGGGAATGGTCCATCACCCACATCCTGAGAGAATAAAATGCAGAAGCTAACGTGCTGGCCAACCTGGGCTCGTCCACGGAGATGAAGGTATCTGAATTCAGTATGGTTGTGCAACTCATCCATTCTGTATTGGACGTGGATGGTTATTATGAGGTAAACGCAACTAATTTGGTCTGGGATTGGAGAAATGAGATCATTTACTATCTCTAGCATGGAAAACTACCCAAAGATCCTAAGCCATCCCGGGAGTTACGCACTAAAGCAGCCCATTACTGCTTCAAGGGACACCAATTGTATAGAAAGTCTTTCCAAGGCCCGTTGGCCCGATGTTTAAGAGCCTCCGAGGCTAATTACGTCATGAGAGAAGTTCATGAAAGAATCTATGGAAATCGCTCGGGTGCGGACTCCTTGGTAGTAAAGCTAATTAGGGCAGAATACTACTATCCTCGGATGGGACAAGACACTAAGACATATGTTCAGAAATGCGATAAGTATCAACACCATGCATCATTGGTGCATCAACCAGCAGAAATTTTGCACTCGATTTTATCTCCATGGCCATTCATGAAATATGGAATGGACATAGTCGGTCCACTGCTGTCGTCTCCTTGAAAAGAAAGATTTCTTTTGATTTTAACTAACTACTTTTCTAAGTGAGTCAAAATGGGTCCTTACCAAAAAATTGACGAGTGCGAAGTGGTCGATTTCCTATAGGAGAACAGAATTTGCAGATTCGGATACCAAAAGAGACAGTCTGCAACAATAAGCCATAATTTATAAGCAAAATGCCACAAAATTACTTAGAGACTTGAAAATCAAAAGAATCACATCATCGCCATAATTTGAGCGCAAACGGCTAAGCGAAATCAACAAACAAAGTGATTATTCAAAATCTAAAAAAGAGATTGGAAGCAGCCAAAGGCAAGTAGCCGAAGATTTCCCGGGAGTGCTACCGAACGATGGCCAAGTCAAGCATTGGAGAGACACCTTTCTTTCTCGTGTGCGGAAGAGAAGCCCTGGTCCTTGTGGAAGTAGGGGAACCTACCATGAGATACTTCCGGGCAAACGAAGAAGCAAATAACGAAGCATTGTTGGTCAGACTGGACCTACTCAACGAACATAAGGACTTGGCATGTATAAGGATGGTGGACCAGAAATAAAGAATGGAAAGATACTACAATCGAAGAGCCAATCTTTGTTATTTCAAAGGAGGAGACTGGTTTCAAGGAAAGTAACTCAAAACACTCGGGAGCTCAATGCAGGAAAGTTGGGTCCAACGTGGGAAGGCCCCTACCGGGTTTCAACTGCTGCCGGGAAAGGATCATATGAATTAGAAAATCAAGACGGAGTAAAATTCCTAATAGGAAATGAAGCTTGCTATCAGATCAAAGATTATCCAGCCATTCACTAGTGGGACCTTCAGAAGAGCAAGACTTCCTGTGTTCAAGTTCGCATTCGAACACGGGGGATGGGGGATGATATGAGAATACGTCAACATGACTGACACATATACCGGGACTACAAAATTCGGGAATAAAGATGTATTATCGGGACCGGTGACTGCGCGGCCAGCCCCATAGAAACAAGTTGTACAAGTTAGCCACAAGTAATGGCATAGCTCACATGCTTATGTACTTTTGAAAATGGAAGTAATAAAGTAAAGTCCTTTTATTTTTGTCTTGTTTCTTGTCCAAACTATGAATTAATTTATCATTTGAAAGTTAATCAAGTACTTCAAATGCTAGTGCCAGAATGAACAGGAGACGTCCCCTTCAAAAGCTCTTAAACATAAAAGGACCCTCTCTTATGAAACCCTCACAGTAAAGGGTTGGTTCCGAAAGAATTTATGCTCGGAATCCAAATGTCATCGAGGAAAAATGCACCCGAAGCCTTGCATAACTCAATGCAAAAAAGTAAAATTTGAGCAACGCTTAAATGAAAAAGCACTTTTATATAAAAATCTTGCCAAGCAGCACAAGTACAAAAGTATGAAAAAGAAGAACAAAGGCAAAATAAAGCAAAAAAAAAAAAAACTAATGCATCCCTAGAACTTGGGGGAAGAGAAGCGTATGCACCCCCAAGAGAAGTAGGCGGATTTGTCGGTGACTCAGAACCTTGGCTTTCTTCATCATCCCCTTCAAGTTCCTCCTCAGTTCCCGAGAATGCGAAACTGGAACCAGAACCAGAAGATTCAGTTGCATCAGGTTGAATCGAGAGGCCCCTTCGGGCAGTTGACTCCACCTCACTAGCCTTGGCGATCTCCGCATCAAAATAAATGACGCCCATATAGGCCTCTTAAAAGATTTTTTTCCTCATGCTATACATTGAATATGTTTTTTCAACAATAGGGGAATTTGCTCTGTGCTGAAGCTCTGTGCTAAATGATCAACCTCGGTCTTGCAGCCTGAAGCTGACATCAAGGTCATGAATAGTGGAGTTAAAAACTTTATTGTGCTCCATGACCCTCTTATACTTCTCTTTCATCTAGGTACGCTT
The DNA here is from genome assembly GCA_026770625.1 of Nicotiana glauca. Taxonomy (NCBI): domain Eukaryota; kingdom Viridiplantae; phylum Streptophyta; class Magnoliopsida; order Solanales; family Solanaceae; genus Nicotiana; species Nicotiana glauca. The sequence continues at coordinate 20,398 of MDKF010292277.1, forward strand.
CTCCTCAGCTTCGTAGTTCAAGGCTGCCTCCTAATTTTTTGGTCTTTCAGTAGAGGCAGCCTCGTGCTTAGCAGCAGCAAGAACATCATTTTGGACCCCGGACCACTTTGCCTTGGCCTCTTGAAATTGTAGCCATAACAGGGTGGCCTCTTGGCTGAGGGTCATCACCTCTTGCTCACTCTGCTGCAGTCGAGCCTCCAATGCACCGGCTTCGGCAGCTTGTGCTTCCAGTGCCGGGAGGCGAGCAACAATTTGATCCCGCTCAGCCAACAGTTGATCCCGCTCGGATGTGAGCTTTTCTTTATCGAGGATCAACTTTTGAAGGCCCTTAGAAGCAAGGAATTTAGCCTGCAAAGGAAAATCTCAAATCACAAACCCTATAATAACAAGACAAGAAGAAGCAATAAAAAGATCAAATATCATACCGCTGCTGCATTGTGCATGGTGTTGTTTACCATACACTCCCCCAAAAGATAGTGTATTTTGTTCTTATCCTTTACTGAAGCCAACGGCTTCAGGCAATTGGCAAGTTTCACCGGCCAGAAAAGTAGATGGCACTCGGTAGAAATCAAGAGGGAAACATTTCTCCTCCTTTGAAGATCCACGGAGGGCGGTGAATAGTTATGCCCCAAATTCCCATGATCTGGGGATTGGTAAGGGGGAACATCCTCCTCTCGGGTGTCTGCGGCTGGTGGGAATGATGTAGCGGTTACTGGTGGTGAAGGCATGATTAGCGAAGAAGAAGAAGAAGAAGCTGATGGCATTGTAGGTTAAGAAGCAGCAACAGTAAAATTAGTGCCAGTTTTTGGTTTCTCATCAACCAAAGATGGAAGAGGCCCGGTTCCCAGCCTCACAATACCGAGAGCAGTGACTGGGGTTCAAAAGCGAGAAGTGGCATCTTCTACTATATCACACTCTCCCCAGAGCGCTTGGACGCCATCCTCGGTTGGTGTTATTAGCTATTCAGATTGAGCATCATGTTGAGATGATGAAGGTTGTTGTCTCCTATGTATAGAAGCCCCTTCATCACTGGCTCCCACATCATCATCGATCACCATAGTGGCTACGAGTGGCTCAGGCGCAGCATTCTTCACCCTTTTATTTTTACCCTCGGCCGTAAAGGAACATCCCTTTTTATTGCTTGTTCTCCGAGAGGAAGCACCTGTACCGAAAGCAGGTCTGATGGCACCCGTTCGGGTGAATGCCTTCTGCAGCAGTCTCGCCGCATCTGTGGGTTCAATCAAAGCGTCCTCCTCGGGGATGGTAACAGAGCCCTGCGGAAGACCGGAATTCAAGAAAAAAAGAGGTTAGTCAATTTTCTTATACGCGAGGTAAAAAAATAGATTAGTTCGAGAATCAACTTACCATGATTGCCTTCCACCCGTATTTGAGGACCAGTTCTTTCCACCAGCGGGTCTCAGACGTGGTAATACTCGAAATCTTCTAGACCTAGTGGTCCAAGCCTTCAACCCTTAGTGGTGTTCACCGAGTTGCTGAAATAATAAAGAGAGAAGGATCAGTAACAACATGAAACGACCTTTAATCATAGAAAATGCAGACGTTGAACTTATGTGTACGAGTCCATGACTCCTAGAAAGATGGAGTTGTGGCCGGGATGATATCCCTGGTGGAAACTACAACAAACTGCTCCGTCCATCCACGGTCGTTATCATCATCCATGCTGGTCGGCAAAGAATCGTGACCACGTTTGCTAAAGTTTATCACTTGCCCACGGAAAATATTGGGGGAGTAAAGGTTCATCATTCGAGCCAGGGAAAGCTTTTCCCCCTTCTCCTAGCATAGCCGCCGAAGACAAGCTACTTTCCACCACATTAAAGGGCTCACATGTGCCTTGCAGACTAGATAACGGAAGCGAAACTCCAAGATTACGAGGTCAAGTTCCCCGCTCAATGAGAATGGGTCCAAAGTGAAGGGGAACGTGTAAATATATGTAAACCCTTCTTAGTGAAGGTTACTCGTTCCGCCAGATCGGGAGCGATGATGTTCAAATCATGGCAACCACAGTCTTCCTTCACAGCAGGAACACTAGAAGAACGAATCGAAGAAGGGTACACACCAATAGCCCATGTGCGGGAGTTAGCGGAAGAAAACTTCTCTTCAAAGTCCTTGGTTATACTAAGCCTTCTGAGAATAAAGGTGCTCACCGTAGGAGGGGCAGCATCATCGGTGCTTTCTTTATTTTTTGAAGAGCTTGAGTTCTTGGAAGAAGAGGCCATGGTTAGTAGAAGGAAGTAAGAACTCTTCGAAAAAAAAGGTTAAGGAGGAGTGAAAGCAAGGAAGAGTTGAATGCAAAGAAGTTGAGAGAATTTTGAAAAACTATGAAGTGTAAAAGAAGAAGAATGAGGCGTATAAGTAAAGGAATATGCGGTAAAATTATGGCCATGATTACCTCGAGAACCGGCGAAAGTGTTGCTAAATCGTGGAATGATGCGTGTTTGGGGCATTAAATGCGGAGAGACGTGCATATAATCAAGCGTTAGAAACTTTTCAGAGGAGATTAGAAAATTTTCCGCCAAGAAAGGTATCTTCACCAACTTTCCCATAAAACTAGGATGTGCCACCGGAAAGAAGGGGGATTATCTATATAGGTAAAAGCAGTTCATATTAAATACTTGTAAAATAGAGTGACATGTGGAATCGGAGACAGACAGAACGTGAGACATGTGGAAACCGAGAATAGCTTCGGTTGCCACCGGGAAGCCCCCGAAGGAAATATTGCTAATAAAGACAAACGAATGCCTGTTCCCGGGCATCCTAAAAAAAGGTTATTATACACCCCAACCCCATCCCTTGAAAAAAAAAGGTAGCACCAAGGAAAGGAAAGAGCGACCCGATAGCATTCAATGAAGAATATTCTGCAGTATTAAATACACAGTCCGGTATAGAGAATTTTGGTATTCGTAGCTTGCCGTTATATATTCTTCAATGATCCCCCACAACTGTCATTTAAGAGGGGCTTGATCCTAGGATCTTGTTCCCTAGGTGCAACTGTAAATAGTGATTTCAACAGCCATTGTAAGGAGACGAATTTTGGGACTAACTTGTGATATATACTATTCAAAAGCTCAATAATACTTTATTTCTTGTCTACTAATAATTGTATCACCGCATTCGGGAGTGTTGCTCTCCTGTAACCAAGCTATCTACTGCTTTGTCTCGACTTCAACGCTACGTCTTGCATTTTATTTAATTTAATTTATTTATTATTTTTGGGATCAAATCGATTCACTTATCTTTAAACCATGTTATAAATTCAACTTCACCGATTTACGGGTAAATAATGTTATTGTCACGTGTTATGTTGTACCGAAAGACAACCGTTCATATTGTAGCATCTTGTATCTTGGTTATGTGGAACTCTGCAAAAATATTTAATAATTTATTTATATGTTAAGCGTTTTCAAATGAAATGACATAAATATTCTTCTCCTAAAGTGGCGGAGTTTATTATTATAAAACCGAACAGATATTTATATAATACTTAATATATCACATTTTAAACCGATAAACCTAACATCATCAACCAAAAAAAAGTAATTCAACTATTTAATTCTGCGTACTATAATCCCCACAATCTAATCTCAAGATAACTTGTTTACTAATCAAATTACCCCCAAAACCAACTAAATCAGTAGGATTTTTATTTATTACATTATTTTTAGTTTGTAAATTAAAAAGAGAACAAGGGAGCAAAAGTGAAATGTTGGTTGTTTCGAGGGTAAAACTCGTAATATAGTGTTTGGCCAAGCATTTTTCAGTCAAAGTATTTTTTGGGTGAAATAAAAAAATAGTCAGATAGTAGTAATTGAAAAATAGCCACAGTTTCAAAAGTAATTAAAATTTGGCTATTTTTCATGTAAAGATAAATCTAAACGAAAAATGTTCAAAATTTGAAAAATATTCTAGCATAATATATTGGTCCACTATAATCATACACGAGTGCTCCAATATCCATTATATTATGCTAGAACTTTCCATATGGTGGAGTTCCAGCATTAGTTCATACACAGGTGCACCAATCTCCAGTATATTATGCTGAAACTTTCCGTGTTGCAACAAAATAGTGGCTATTTTTTAATAATTTTACAAACGCTGGCTATTTTTCAATTATAAGTCCGAAAACTAGCTAATCTATGCTAATTTTACGATTTTTTTTAATGCTTTTGAGAGAAATAGAAAAAAGTAGGTTATTCTCAAAAGATAATTTTTTTAAAACAAAAACAGTTTAAAAAAAAATACTCAGACCAAATATTAATTACTGATTAAAAATATTTTAAATTATTTAGTCAAACATAAATTGCTTTTTAACAAAAGTATTTTTTTTAAACCACTTTTTGGAAAAACTAAAAATATTCAAAATGAGCAAACCTTAATCTTGTGATTAAACTAGTAGTATGAGTTTTCCGGTCTCAGCTCTAGAACCCTAAACCACAACCCCATTTCCAATTCTATCAAAGTTCTCCCTTTTATTCGGATTTAGTGAGAAGATCATAAACGATTTATACCTCGAAAGCGAGCTGTGAAGGGGAAGGTAGAAAATGGCGTTCAGATCAAAAGAAATAATGAAAAAGCTAGTGAAGAATATAGGCGGAGAGCAGAACTTGGCATCTGGAGTTAAACAACAGCTCGAGAAATGCGTGCCAAAGAGTAAAGTCGTGATGGGTCGGGCTCAGCGTGGACTCTTCGCTGGCCGCCACATTCAGTTTGGCAATCGTGTCAGTGAAAAGGGTGGAAATACGTGAGTCATTTCTTCTTCTTATTATTAGTATCCTCAATTTAATTGCAATTTTTCTTTTCTGTGGCGGGGGGTTATGACCACGAATTTATTGGCTAATTGTGAGATGTTGAGAAGTTCTTTTGCAGATACACTGAGCAAAAATTGGTAATTGGTTAAAAGTTACCATAACGCGTTACTGTGTCATATGAAAAATAATCTTTTAGCTGCTATTCATGAATGTTATTTATAACGTCAATCACTTCAAAGAAAAAAAATATACAATTTAATGTTCCTGAAATGGTTTTATGCCTTGTTCTTCATGAGCCTGTTGCGCTTCTGTAACTCAAAACTGAGGCATATGAGAATTTTGTAATGTTTGGTTAATGTGTAATAACAATTTGGAAGGGTATTCATTTTGAGCTGCATTTGGCTATCTGAGAAGTGCATTTTGCGCTTTCAGTTTGCTTGAATTGCCTGATTCAAGAATCCCCTTCGTTTTGACTGTTCCAGTAAATGAAAAGAGCAGTGAACATGAAAATGCTGGATCCTATTAGTTCTTATTAAATTTGTCTGTTTCCTTTGAAATTTTGGTTGAAGTACATGTCAGCAGTTAAAACATCCTTCTCCTGTTTTTGGTTTTCTGGCTTCTGAGGATAATTCTCAAATCAGAATTTTGGTGTATCACCAAAATTGTTCTAAACATCAGTTTCTTGAGGTGAGTACATACGAATTTTGTAAACAAAGTTTGAGAATAGTGCAATTAGGCAACCTAGCAGCAGACAATCTCTTTCTATTTCAAGAACTCTATCCTGCTCTTTGACGCTTCTCAGTTTGGTTTGTTGAACTACTGTCAAATATTCTTTCTTTGAGAGTAGTATGATTCTGAATGGTGCTTCCATGTTTTCTAGAAGGTGAAACCTCTAGATAAGAATTTCTTAAAATAGTACTCTCTAAATGTTACTTTAGGTTTCTGTTCTTATTTTTATGTTCAAGCAAGAATTGTAGGCAATGTGATGAGCACCAATTTTGGCCTACATACTCTTAAGAGGTCCATTTTTAAATTGGAAGAAAATAACACAACCCCCTCCTTTTTCTCCCAGCGAAGCCCCAAAAGAAAAAAACTTGGAAAAGAAGTTGCTGTTAGAGTATTTGTCATTTGGAAAGATTCTTTTTTGGGAGAAAATGGTATGGGGAGGGTGGGGTTTCCTACACTAGTTTGCAACAATAATTTTGCATTCAGTTGCTTATAACACTAGCTCCTTTGATTGCTGTGCTCTATTCTCCAATTTTCCTTTTTCTCATTTTCAAATGTTAGTTTAGATAAAACTGTGAAGCTTTCTACAAAAAATGAGAAAACTTTGTAGAGAGTGGAAGGATGGATAAGGTAAGGATAGAGAAATTGCAAACATCTCTTCCCCCTCTTCTTCATGCAGTACAAGTTGCAACCTCCTCCTGCCATCGCGAATCATTTTAACTTGCTGAATAAATTGCACTAGATCTGGGTTAAGATTTGGTGGATTGATTACATCTTGCGAGCTACAGAGAACTAGAGATAGAGGAGAGAGATTCTCACAAAGTTTGACATTCCCTTTGCTCCATTATATATGACATTGCTGATCCGTTTTTCGTCCATTCAAAAGGATTCATTTTATGTTTTTGAATTGGTAAGTAAAGATATTATAAATGTAAACAGCAATGCACAAAGATACCCCTCCAAAAACAAAAAGAAGGGTTCCTTCCTAATACACATTCCATTTTGTCACTTTTATTTGGAAATGGGTTAATTTTAACATCCCCATTTTGTCCTTGGTGTTTAGTGTCATGCTCCTATAGGAATAACTTGGCATGATGAGGTACTTTTATATGTAATATAATATTTACTTATGTGTCAAAAATCTTCCTTTTTTTTTTTTTTTGGTTTCGTGCCTAATCAAACACCGTAAGCCCATTATATAAATGAAATTGAGGGAGTATATGTTTTTGGGTTATTATGTATGCAAGAACAGGTTTCCTGGAGAGAAAAGATGATTTGATCGTATTCAAAGGGCTACCCTCATTGGAGTGCAGCAGTGACTTGTTTAATTTGTCGTCAGCACTCGTGAATATATCTGGAAACTACGTATTGATTCCCCATTTTCAAAAGATCACCACAATTTGTGGGGTAACTTCTCTCAAGCTTAAAAAATGATGTTCCTCTTGAAACGAGTTTCCCAATTTCTGGAAGACTAAAAACAAGAGACTGCAATTAGCTTTTCTGAGTTGCGTAAATGATATCATCCCCGTTTTGTTTAGAATGTCATAGGATTCAATGATTATGGTTACTTGTCAAAATGAAGTATTTTATTTGCATGATCAAATCAGCATGTAAATGGTTCTAGCTACAGTATGCACCTTCCAATTTTAGCAATGATCTTTATTTTAGTTTCAATTTTCACCTTTTCTTGAGCCGAGGGTCTATTGGAAACAGTCTCTACCTCGCCAGGTAGGGGTAAGGTCTGCGTATACACTACCCTCCCCGGACCCCACTTGTGGTGGGACTATACTGGGTATGTTGTTGTTGTTGTTGTTGTTGTTGTTGATCTTTATTTTAGTTTCTACCTTGTTTTTACCCTTTGCAGGTGAAACACATTCCCGGAAGAGAAATTTTACTCCCAGTTCGTTTTATCCCGTTCATTAGATAATTGACAAAATCCAACCTAGTATCCATCTGTCCAATTTTTGGAATTCTCGTATACACCTGGACATAGCCAAAACTCTAAAAAGTAATTGTTTGAGCAAATTGGTGCTTCAGTCATATAAGTACTTCTCTTCTCTGCCTTTGCATACCTTTGTACCTAACTTTTTTAAAAGAGTTGTTTGTCTTCGATAGACTTAGAATGAATACCAACTATCAAAAACTGCAACAACTTATCCAGTGTAAATCCCATAATTGGAGTATGGGGAGAGTAGTATGTACGAAGACTTACTCCTACCTTGAGAATGTAAAGAGGTTGTTTCCGGTAGACCATTGGCTCAAGGAAAAACGAAAAACGAAGCCGTAGCAACATGCAGTAACATCAGCAAGATAACAAGAAAACTTAAGCGAAAGAAACCAGTTCGTCAAAGGCAAAAAGCTCTAAAGAGCGCTCTAGGTCTATGGGGGCTTTATGCACAAGGCGCAGTTCAAGTGTGGGCTTTAGTTAAAAAGGGCGCAATCAATTAAAAAAAAGTAAAAAATATATATGTAATGCAAGAAAGAAGCAACAGATTCATTTATGATGTTTTCCTTAATGATTAATATATTTTTTTCCTATTATATTTATAGTTTAGTACCACTTGATTCAAGATATCACTCTGGGTAATGAGGTACACGCCTTAGTGCCTTGCCTACAGTGAACCGCAACTTAAGCAAGGCGAAGCTCCCTTCCTGAGCTTTTCTGAGCTTCAAGGTTTAAGCACGCCTTATATATGAGCCTTTGACAACACTGAAAGAAACAACGGGTAGTAATAGAAATCTAAAGAACAAGAAAGTACAAGGAAAACACTAAAACTACTAGTAAGGACAAGAAAAATGGACGACTACTTACTAACTTTCTGCCCTAGTTCTTGACCTCCACACCCTCTATCAAGGGTCATGTCCTCGGTAGGCTGAAGCACCGTCATGTCCTACCTAATCACCTCTTCCTAATATTGTTTTGACCTGCCTCTACCTCTCCTCAAACCCACCAAGGCCAATCTTTCATACCTCCGTACTAGGACATCTGTGTCTTCCCTCTTCACATGCCTGAACCATCTAACCCTCGCTTTCCGCATCTTGTCCTCTACAGGGGGCCACACCCACCTTGTCCCGAATATCTTCATTCCTAATTTTATCCGTCCTAGTATAGTCATACATCTATCTCAACATTCTCATTTCTGTTGCCTTTATCTTTTGGACTTGGGAGTTCTTGACTGGCCAACACTCTGCCCCGTCTAACTACCGCTCTATGGAGCTTACCTTTAAGTTTAGATGGCACATTCTTATCACATAGAACATCGGATGCGAGCTTCCATTTCATCCATCTCACTCCAATATGGTGTGTGACATGCTCGTCAATCTCTCCATTTCTTTGGATTACTAAGGTACTTGAAACTTTCTTTTTTCGGGATAACTTGTGTATCAAGCCTCACGTCCACATACGCTTCATGAGTTAAGTCTAAGTATTCTGTATTAGTCCTGCTCAACTTGAAATCTTTAGATTGCAGGGTATGTATCCAAACCTCCCACCTCGTGTTAATACCGCCTCGCTTCTCGTCAATTAATACAATGTCATATACAAATAACATGCACCATCTCTCCTTGAATGTGACGCGTCAGTGCATCCATCGCCAAGGAAAATAAAAACGGGCTAAGGGGTGGTTCATGATGTGATCCCATCACAACTGGAAAGTCTTCCGAGTCTCTCCACACCGTCCTCGCTGTCTTAGCTCCATCATACATGTCCTTAATCACCTAGTGTAAACCACAAGAACACCTCTAGCCTCCAACCTAAATTATTGAATATTGGATTGAGACAGGTCTAAATGGAGCGACATGGATAGTGAATATTCATATAGCTGACCCTTTGGAATTGAAGTGTCATTGTTGCTTATTTAGCTCTGGGTTGTCTTAATAGCAATGCTTTGTTGGCATTCAGTATCTGTATTTTATCTGTACAAATGTTTTTCCTTCTTATATTCTGATGGTATTTTTCCTAGACTGCTTTATCAAAAAAAAAAAAAAAAAAATTTCCTGAACAAAAAAATATTGTGGAGAATTGGTTTAGCAAGGGAGATAACAAGTGTTCGGTTTCTTTAGGGAAATTTAACCTGGTTGTCATTAAATTCAAATATAATTACCTATAGTTCTTAAAAAGTTTAGTTGGCTTGCAAATGCTCTGGTAAATGTTTAGTGTCTGCTGCCTTTGGATCATTGTTGTTTCTACTTTCTCTAGGTCCCATAGATAGAATACATAAGTCAATTTTATCTGCAGTTTGATTCCGATCTTATGTGGTGAATCATAACAAACTGCTATTGTTTACTTTCTAAAAAATAAACTGTGATTGCTTATGAACAGGTCGAGGAGGAATTGGAAGCCTAATGTGCAAGAGAAACGGCTTTTCAGCTATATCCTAGATCGACATATTCGTGTGAAGGTGACAACTCATGCCCTTCGATGTATTGACAAGGCAGGTGGTATTGATGAGTACCTACTGAAGACACCTTACCACGAGATGGACACTGAACTAGGCCTCTTCTGGAAAGCTAAGATTGAGAAGTTGTACGAGGAGCTTGGAAAAATGGAGGTAGTCTTCTTTACACCTGAAGATGAAGCAAAACTTGAAGAGCAATTTAGGGAAGTAAAGTTGGAAGAACGAGCAGCCCGTAGGGAAGCCAGGAGAAAGATGTATGGTTGGTCACCCAAATCCGAGCTAAAAGCAGATTCTGAAGGAACTGATGGAGAAGGGAACCTACAATCTGATTTCCATGAAGGGATGGTTGCCAATGCTTGAAAGCATTCGGGCGAAAAAATGTTGTAGGTTTCTGAGCTGCTTCCTGATAGTGAAGAGCTTCTTTTTTGGTCCTAGAATGTTTTGTATTCCTGGCTAGCTTGAGTAACATGAATTTAGCTTGCATCTGGCTTTGTGTAAACTTCTCTACCTTGATAGCAAGCCTAGTAAAGGTGCTATTCTTGATATAATAACGAGAAATGCTACAACTATTTCAATACTTGTGAAGTGTTATGATTGACTCGGAGACATACGTGCAAACATGTACACTAGAAAGTAGCGAAAAATAAATTCTCTTAAAAGAAATTCCTACTAGGAGTTGCTCATCTGATTTCTTCAGATATCCAATCTTTATCATATTCATTGATACTTATAATTCGTTTGAGGGACAGAGAAGAATATAATTTCAATATCCTACGTTATGAATCAAGTTACTTAGAGACGAGTTGAGTTAGATGACGAGATGATGCAATTATTTGTTTAATGAATTGCTTTACATTCTTCCTTATATGAGATTAATGCTTCACCTTTCCGAATGATCTGATTTTCTTATGTAATATTCCCAGCTGCTTTCCAGTTTTTCTTTACTTGGAGGCCAGTGTTACATAAATGGTTGATAAAGATTGTCAGGCAAAACCAAATATAGAATAATAAAATATGAGTAACATACTAAAAAAATTTCATCTTGAAATAATGGCGGCGAAATACATAAACGGTCCTTCTTGCTAACATGACAAAGTATGTGCTTTATACTCAATTCTAAGCGCTTGAAACCCCCAAAATTAAGATCTTTTTCTCTTTCTTTTAAATTTAATTTTATTTTATGTGGGTCCCATTATATTTTATTTTCCACACATTAATTTCACTTTCTTCTCAAAATATTCCATCTTCGCTAAACCTCTTCTTCACCGCATCTAAATCAAACAAAATCTACATTTTTTAATTTTAATCAGTTACAACAATGAACAATCCGATCCAAGCAGCCATGAATTTCTAGTTGAAACAGCTTGAAGCAGCCATGAATTTCTAGTTGGAACAGCTTGAAGCAGCCATGAATTTCTAGTTGGAACAACTTGAAGCAGCCATGAATTTCTAGTTGGAACAACTTGAAGAGTGCCTGATGATTTAGGCTACGACTCAAAACACGCAAACAGAAGTCACAAATGCTCAACTTAGCTGCTTCAAATACTCGAATAAAGAATTAATCTACATCTGTTCTTTTGTTACCTTTCTCAAAATATTAGTAAATCTGTTTTTAACATCACTGACGATTCAGCTAAGCCAACTACTTTTCATTTTGATAAGAATCAGGAAAATATTCGGTAAGCTAATTCACCTTTCCAACATGATTCAAAGGATTAAGATCGGACTCAAATCTGTTGCATTTAGTCAATATCAAGGGACTGAAACACAAGAAAGAGGTTTTTCTTCCAAAGAAAAAAATTATTGAAGTGAAACTCCAATTGAAGGAGGGTGAGTGGTGTGTTTGATTTTTTTTTTTTTTTTTGGCAATTTCCCCTCTTCTGCAAGATAGTTGCTGAAGAAAACTGGAGACGAGGAGGAAGGGCCACAGACGAGATGGTTCTGCTGGCGAAAATCTTCACTTAAGTGGGTTAGGATGATTTTTTATTTGGGTTTGAGAAAGAAAAACGTGTAGGGGGTTTTTGCACCAATTTTTTAGGGTGGGCAGATGTTCTTTGGGTAGGAAAGTTAATAGATAATCTTTTTTTTTAAAAATAAATACACGTGTCATTTAATGATTTGTCCGTTTGACATGTGATCCGCAATTGTAATACACGCATGATGTTTGTTGGTCTCTTGTGTTTGGTTGACCTACTTTATTTAAGGCAAGAAATGTCCAACTGAAAATAGGCTCAGTTGAGTTATTCACTTGGTCGTTAAGGACAACTTCAAGGGGCCGTTTATGGCTGGAATTTCACCCTTAAACTGGAAGCTTTTGGAGGCTTTCCCAAATGAAAACTAAGGGGTGAACAAAGACAAGTTGAAGCTCCTACATATTTTGTTTATTATCATACTACAAAACATTCCAAAGTGTAACCCTGGCAACATAGAGAATTCAATAATGTGGCCGAGATTTTTTTCATGTTGATGATTCAAATCCATTCTCAGATGAAGTTAACTAGGTGACAAGACCTCTAGGCCTTCACATCAAAGCAACGCAGATGGTGTAGTTGATACATTAGCTGACAACTTAAGTTGTTGACTTAGAACGAAGTATTAAAATGCAATTTTGCCTATGAAAGAAAGCTATCAATATGAGGCTATGAGCCATATCTTCTTATTCTTGTTTAAGGTTTAATATGATTCGTAACTTCTTTTTTTCCGTTTGGACATTCCCACTTCCTTGAGAAATTATTCAGCTATTTGGATCTACATGTGCATTTTTCAAGTGATAAATGTATACACGAGACATGCCTAAGAAAGAGGAAAACATTCAACTTTTGGGATGTGTTCTTTTTTCGGTGTGTGTTTGTTGTAAACATCCCAAAATTATTCAGTATTAATGTCAAGGTGTAAATGGCTTCAATTACGTGTGAATGATAAGTTGTCTGAAAATTCAATGTTAAGGACAAACAATCTCCCGCATTTGTGACAAATCCCCTGCCATTGTGATGATTGCATTTTGACAAAACTCCTATGAACCTATAAGAAAAGGATGCAGGAAATCTTTTGCTATAATGTGGCACAATCTCACAAAAATACTTTAAACTCGGAAACATCCACGTAAGTCGATTTTTTCTGTCTGGTGAAGCTACAAAATTGGATATGAAGACAACTTCTATCACCATCTTTTTGGGGGTAGGGCTGTAGGAGGCCGAATATTAGGAATGAAAAGAAGCAAAATGTTTCTCAAAATAAGTTAGCAACAAAAACGTAAAAACAGACAAAACAAACTTGTTAAGATGATACACCTCTTAGATCCTCCAGCCAGGAAAAAACTTTACCAGCCAAGCTTTTGGATTATTGAAAGGCCACATACGACTGTTATTGAGTAGATACTACAATCCATGAACAGTGCATTCATAACGTTTTGCAGTAACAATCCCAGCTCCAGAGCCTTCCCAATTTGATCAACCATACCAGCAGTAGGGATACTGTTTGCCGCTTTTTGATTCCTTTGGGACCCTGCTTCTTCTTCTACGAGAAGGCGTGCAATAACAATCGATATGTTGGTCAACAACAGCAGCAGAAGAGGTCTAAAGAATATGACCACGTTGAAGAAGTGGCTGTTATAGGACACAAGAACCAAAATGGCAGCCACAAGAGAAAAGTTGAGGCGAATACTCTCAGAAGCTGCAATTGCAGAACTAATTTTATTTGGGGCGAAAATATTGTGATAGTTTCTCTTCAGTTTAAAAAATTGACCACCCTCAGAAGCAGAAAGGCATGGAGGATTCACAGGAGATGAATCCGGAAATAACTGCTCTTTGCCATCAAGATCCAAGGCAGGTGCACTTGAGGTTTCAATGTTCGACTCACATTTTCGCATGAATGGAGTTGTTCTGCTTTTGCCATCAGGTTCATTATGCTCACCAGGCTCAATTCCATGGTCATTATCGGGCAAAAATGGTCCAGAAGCCTCACTCCCACTAATAGAAACTGTGAAGTAGCAATAAATGAGTGACAAGTATAATGAGTACTATCCTTTATCGAAAAAGAAAGTATAATACTAATAACACAAGCACTATCCCACAGCATCACAACATAACTCTCACCAAGCTCACATACTCATTCCTTCCAATTGGACAAAATCAGAATATTAAAACGAAAAGTTATTGGCAAGAAATTACAGAAGAGATTGGTCCAATTGTCATGATTTTATCCATGCGATAATTTGTCCAATTTAGAAGTCTGGGTACTGACTTACATTACCTCCAAATATTTATACTTGTTTCTAAGTCTAGTTGTGAATCAAGGATATTTTCCATAGATGCATTTCCAATAGTTCTTCAAATATCCAGCATTAAAGGTACCATAACAGGAAACCTCACCATCAATGCTCGCTTTTTTTTTTATAAGGTGAAGATTTTAACAAAAACAGTATCAAGCTGATACAGTAAAAATACAAATATAGGGATGCAACACGAGGACTAATTGAATGTCTCCTTTAGCTTCTCAATTATTAAACCTATTTATCTCAGACCATAGTTTTTTACACATATCTTTAGTATTTTTGCTGTGAAAGAATCTATATATTGTTACTTACCCCCTACATCCCATTTATGTGGCCGTGTTTGACTAGACACGAAAATTAAGAAAGAAAGGAGAACTTTTAAAACTTGTGGTCCAAAACAAGTCATAATTATTTGTGTGACTTTCAATCATCTCCTTAAGGGTACAATAGGCATTTTAAAGTTAAATTGTTTCTAAATAAGGAAAGTATGACATTCTTTTAAGAATAGACTAAAAAGGAAAGTATGATATATAAATTGGGATGGAGGGAGTATTCGGTATCCATTATCCAAACTTCTAAAAAAAGAAAAGTAAATAAGCACCAAAATTTTCAAAATTGAGCCTTGGCAAATCAGTTGATCTGGGAAGGATGAAGCATATATAACAATAATAACATGATTCATGCAATATTCTGCACTTGTAAACCACAGCATACATTCTATTTCTTGTTTATAAATATTACCTTCCTCTTGTAAAGCGCTCGTCTTAGCACTATCTCGTAGAATATTGGAGTAATTACTGGGATTCTTCTTATGTCAATAGATGAGAGCATACAACAAAACCCAGCTTTTCAAAAGAGAAAAGCACAAAAAGAGGGTGAGGTCCATGGGAGGAAGCAAAAAGAGCAAGAAGTAAAGGTGCGCGCTTCTTTGAGATGAAATGCTATGAATTGTCCAGAGAAAACTACAAAATACTGGCGACGTCCATGGAAGGAAGAAAATGCAAGAAGTACGCTTCTTTGAGATGAAATGCTCCCATTACAGAAAATAGAAAATATCAAACACAAATGAATTTAGTCCTACAATAATCAAATTGTAACTAAAATAACTAATTTCATTATCCTGCATACAAAAATGCAGATATGAATCCAACTCTTCAAAATTGAGATTTAAAGAACCAACCACTTCCCGTTGGGAATTTTTTGCGTGTCATTTTTTGAAAGCGCATCGATTCACTCATAAAGAGATAACTCCTCGCTTAACATAGTTTCATCGCTTTAAGCGATGTCTCTTAATGACACCGACCCATTTCAATCCAATCCGTGGCCGGAGTATAGTTTCAATATTTACATACTATCAACATAAATTGGATATAAACTAAGTAATGTTAACAGCGTTTCGCCGGATATGCAATAAAATGATTTCACTTCTCAAAAAAGAAAAAAAAAAAGTTTATCATGTTACTATACTTCAATGATAGGAACTTGAGACCCACCTTGACCTAAGAATCTATCAGACCATTTTCCAGGTGCCACATATATATATGTATATATATACACACACACCAACATTGCTAGTTTTACTGAGCATCGATTTCTAGTTCTTCCTTCAATTGTAATCTTCTAGAAGCTTCCATAAACTCAAAAAATTCTATCAGTGGAGGCAAATGCCTAAGCTCGGCAGAATTACTCGCTAGTGCTGGCAGGAAGTAGTAGGTACCCCGGTGGATTAGGCGTTCTAATTGAAAAACTCACAAAATCCTAATTATTTTTTTTGGACACGACACACCAATTAACTACAAATAACTCGTTCCCATTTTATGCCTCATCTGTGGTGTCATTCAGTTACACTAAATCTATTCAAGACTTGGTAGAAATGTTCCCTGATTTATTGAGCCTAACTCAGTGCTACACAGTAAAACAAGCATTTTCCAACATTTTACAGCACCAATGCAGGCCATTTAGAATTTCAGCACGAATACTATGGTCATCTATGTTGTCACTTTCTATTATTATGGTACTTCTGGTATTAACTTGGATAGTAAAAGCTCATCAAGAAAGAGGAAGAAGCTTTGATATGTGATCCGTTGTCCCTAAATCCGCCTAACATGCCAAGAAACTTGGCCAAAAAACAGATATTGTGCAGGCAATGTAAAGAAGATGTAGATGTTTTTCTTAGTAAGAAACTTTTGATAGCAAAACAGACAAAAGTAATTTAAATTGAATTATCACTTTACAATCGAATATTTACAAAATCAACTAAAAAATGAAACCAAGAAAACAATTCGCAAAACAATTGATGTGAATATAAGCGTGCGTACCGGGAGACGATTGATTGGAAGGGAGGTGATCGCGAGAAATCCATGGAGGGCAAGAGGCGGTGTGAGAATGCCGAGATTCCGATCCCGGTCCCGATCCCGATTCCGTTTCCGATGATAGAGTTGGGATCCTGCCGGTGATAAGGGCTAATCGGTCATTTCCTCGTTCAACAATACGGCGCCGTCGGGTTTCTCTGCCGTTCGTCGCCATTATTGTTCTTTCGTGGGATAAAAGAATTGAAGGATCGTCGAGGGACGAGTTCTTTTCTTATGCAGATGCATTTTCATTAGTTTTCCCATTTTAACCTTCATCTTTCTGTCTTATTACACGTTTTGCACCAAACAGGCAAGAAATTGATATTACCCCTTATCTTATAATTTAATTTTCCAATTTGTCTAGCCTTATCCATTAATACTCTCTTGTACACCGTATTATTCATTCTCTACCTTAGTATCGGATCATGATTTCAAGTTTATGGGTTCGAGATTTTAATCGTTTCAAGTTATTGGTTCTAAATTAATAATTTATGCATATTTTATGACTTTTTTTAAGACAAATACAAGATTCAAACTAAAGCTACTGGGTTCAGCCAAACTCGCTCTCGGCACTCTAGCTCCATCTCTACAGTATGGGGTCGTTTGGTAGGAGGTATTAGAAAAAATAATGCAAGCATTAGTTCTACGCACTACTAATACCTTGTTTTGTATATTTTTTCAACCTGTGTATAACTAATATACTTGGCATTATCCTATGTATAAAGAAAACCATGGCATTAGTAACACCAAGGCTATTAATGCATGCATTAGTATGATTAAAGATAATATTGTCCTTAAAGTCCCTTAAAGTTAGAGAATACAGAGGGCATTTTGTAAACAACTATTTTTCTTAAAAATTATGCAATGCATTATACTTTTAATACACACACCAAACAGTAGATAAGAAATAATATTTGTGTAACTAATGCTTTTTACTAACATATGCATTACTAATACATCTTATTTCGCACTGTTCTTGTATGCCCTACCATGCTTGAATATATGTTTTCTTGTATTCCAACTCTCATTGCCGAAGCTCTGTTCATTGATTAATTGATTCCTCCATCCAATTTCAGAGATCTATTTTCT
>MU734684.1:9181-41589 GCA_026770625.1 Nicotiana glauca
TTTTATCATATTGAGCCGAGGGTCTTTCGGAAACAGCCTCTCTGCCCTCTTGGGGTAGGGGTAAGGTCTGCGTACACACTACCCTCCCCAGACCCCACTTGTGGGATTTTACTGGGTTGTTGTTGTTGTTGTTGTTGTTGTTAAACTACGGCCTCAGGCCCAAATACAGGTGTTCAACATTCAGGGATTTAAAATCAGGAACTGAGAATCATATTGCAATACATAATAGTGAAATACTGAATCACGCCGAGTTATATGACATTGGAATACTGGATCACATTGAGTTACATTATACTGGAATACTGAATCATACTGAGTTACATAATACTGGAATACTAAATTCTACTGAGTTACATAATACTGGAATACTGAATAGGAGTAGAATGAGACATGTATTCTTGAACTGGTTATGAACACTGAAACTGCAACTGTTTATGACCTGCTAAGTAAGCTATACTGAGACTTCTGGGAATCAAACCCAAGTCTATATTGAATATGAACTGAGCTCGCAACTTCCATAAGGAAAGTCATGAATGAGTTTTAAAGCTAGGGAATAGAAGTTCTATAACTATTCAAGGAACTAGGCTTAACTATATTTCTGAGGCAATTGATACGCCGTAAAAGAAACGTAGTGTAAGGAGAATCATTAAAATTCCCAAACATAGAGATTAGCCTCACATACCTTAATGTCCGGCTCTTGAGCGTAATACAACATTTGTCAACCCTTTCAACTTTAATCTATAGCAATACAAGTCAAAGGGATTCCATATTAGCTATAATGCTCATGTTCTGGTCAATTAAGCATTTTATCAAACACTTGGTGAAAATAAAGCTTCATAGTCCTCATTAATGGTGTTTCTACACCCAACAACCCATTCTCTTGATCCTAGATAGATTCTAAAGTCTCAAATGGTTATAATCCATATTGTTCTTTATCTCCCATAAGGTAAACAAGACCCTTAACCAATAATAATCACTCAACACCCCAAACCTATAATCGTTCATGCTTTTCTATCAAACCCATCAACTCTCTCATGAACTAGGGTTTAAAATCATTAAACCAATGCTAGAGTCAATTTGAGGATGAAGACATTACCTTTTCGAAGTTCAAACCCTTGATTTTCGAGTTCTATGCTTCCTTCTCTCAACAATGATGTCCCAATCGAATATCTAATGATATGGAGGGTTTACCCATGTTAGTAAGATGTTGGAAAAGTGAAATTAACTTAGAATCACCATTAGAACTTACCTTGGGTGGTGGAAGGACCCTTAAGGAGTTAGGTTTTTGAGAGTTCCCCTTTCTAGAGCAAGTTTTTATATTTTGGGGCTGCGGGAGACGAAATATAGCTTTAAAACGACCCCCACTAGTGCGTTCGCGCACCTGGAGGCTTGTTCGATGTAGTGTTCGCGCTAAACGGCTATAACACTGCCTCCCACTAGCATGATCGCGCACCTGGAGGCTTGTTCGTGCTACTGGGCGCGTATATGTGTATTGTTCTGAAAATGCAAATACATTTTGCACAGAGATCCATTTGGGCTCCATAATATATCGTTGGAAATTTATTTCAAAGGCCTACAACTTTCATGCTTTGCGTTTTCCCCTATTCCTTACACATTTTCACTAAAACCTGATGTGTCACGACCCGAATTTCCCACCATCGGAGTCGTGATGGCGCCTACTATCGGAGCTAGGCAAGCCAAACATTACAACATTTCTACTGATTTCATTTAAGCAATTATAATAAACTGAAATCAATAAATTAAGCGGAATACCTTTAAATACTTAAATAACGAAAAAAAGGAATACGGAAGGTTCAAAATACACCTCTACCCAGTATCTGGTGTCACTACTCACGGACTACTATGAAAATACTAAAACCAGAGTCTGAAAGAAATACATATAGTGTCTGTCTCGATACAATGAAAACAAACAGTACTAAAGAAGGGACTTCGGCCTGCGAACGCCAGCTAGGCTACCTCGAAAATCCCTGGACTGAAGATAGCTCCCAGAAGTCGTACTGCTGGGTCCGTAAGCTACGTCCTGATCTGTGCACAAAAATGCACAGAGTGTAGCATCAGCACAACCGACCCCATATGCTGGTAAGTGCCTGGACTAACCCCGGCGAAGTAGTGACGAGGCTAGACAGGACCTACCACAAATAACCTGTACAGATATATATACAATAACAGGAAAACACATTCTATTTAACAGTTAAGAGGGAAAGGAGCATGCTATGGGGTAAGACAGTTAAATATACAGTTATCGGATAAGGAGTGAAATAGCACAAAAACAACTGATAAGGAATAGCACAGGATACTCTACATATGGAGACAGTACGCTTAATGCACATTCCATTGCAGCGAGCAACCCGATCCTCATCATCTTACACCATTGCAGCATGCAGCCTGATCCTCAACATTTATCACTGTTGCGGCGTGCAACCCGGTCCTCAATGTTTAACACCGTTGCGGCGTGCAACCCGATCCTCGATGTTTAACACCGTTGCGACGTGCAACCCGACCCTCAATGTTTAATACCAACAATTCAACCAACAACAATCGCAACTCAAGTGCGAGGGAAGTGACAACAAAACAAGAAGTTCCGACATGGGAATATCACTAACAACTCAAATATCCCGGCGAGGGAGAATACAATAATAACAGTCTATTCGTCCCGGCAAGGGAATCATTTCAACACATTCTCATTAACTCATTTCCTTCTCAACTAACACTTTATATGGAATTTATCAATTAAACAAGACAGTTGTGTCACATCTTTCGAATTATAAGCAATTACGACTCACGGTCATGCTAGACACCGGTGCATAGATACTCGTCACCATGCCTATACACCGTACTCGATCATTTAGCAATTAGCAATTAAAACACTCTAATCCTATTCCTTAAAGCCAAAGTTAGATCAAGCACTTACCTTGGTCCGAAAATAGCAATCAAATCTCTAACACCGCCTTTCCTCTAGAATCCAACTCCAAAACAATGATATCTAGGCACAATTTAGTTCAATATTATCAATAATGGCTCAAAGACACAATTCCATAGCCTAGAAATGAATTTCGTATCATCCTTCCAAAAATACCAAAATTCGACCCCGGGCCCACATGGTCCAAACTCGAGGCTCGGACCAAAACCGTTCACCCATAACACCACGAGTTCAAATATATAATTTGTTTTAAGATTCGACCCCAAATTAAGGTTGAATCACCCAAAATCCCCAAAACCCCTATTTTCTACCTTGAATTCATGATTTAGGGCTAGGAAATTAATGATTAATGGAAGAATCTAAGAGAAAACGAAGTTAAGATCACTTACCCAAAGAGCTATGGAGAAAGAGAAGCTTGAAATTCGTCTATGGAGTGTTTAAGGGAGGAGCTCGTGTAAAATAATGGCAAAAATCCTGAAATGGGTTTTGTTTTTAAGCTTTAAAATCACTGGGCACTTTTGTGCTATGCGTTCGCGACATGGTGTTGCGTTCACGAAGGAGGCAGGCCTGGGACTCTACGCGTTCGCGAAGGTTCTATGCGAACGCATAGAAGGAGACTGGGGGAGGGGGGGTTCAGACTTGGTCTACGCGTTCGCGAAGGGTTGAATGTGAACGCGCTGCATAGGATCACAAGACTATGCGAACGCGATAATGGTACGCGAATGCGAAAGGGAGGACTGGCAGTGAAATGCGAACGCGACGTAGGGCTGCGTTCGCGAAGAACAAAAGCCTGTCTGCAACAACATGAAAAATCTGATGTATTCTTAAGTGTAAAACCACCCCAAACCACCTCCGAATCACTCTCGAGCCCTTGGGGGCTCCCAACCAAACACACACACTAACTCAATAATATCCCACGAACTTACTCGAGCGATCAAATCGCTAAAATAATATCAAAATCCAAGAATCAAAACTCAAAACCATCATTTTTTCATTTCAAGTTCATTGCTTCCTACATTAGATATTTAGGTCCAAAACACGTCAAACGATGTCCGATTTTGACCAAATTTCACAGAAAGCACTTAACGCATATTTAAGACCTATACCGGGCGCCAGAACCAAAATACGGGCTCGATACCTATATTTTCTAACTCATTTTCATTTCAAGTTTTCATATCATTTTCAGAAAAACAATTTCTTTCAAAAATTCTATACTCAGGCTCGGGACATCAGATTTCGATTTCGGGAATACGCCCGAGTCCCATATTTTTCTACGGACCTCCCGGGATCATCACATCACGGGTCCGGGTCCGTTTACCCAAAATGTTGACCAAAGTCAATGTTATCAATGTTAATATCAAAATTCTTCAAATTTTTCACAGAATTCATATATTTTAACATAAAAACTTTCCGACTTCACGCCCGGACTGTGCACGCAAATCGAGGCAACTAACCGCAAGGTTTTCAAGGCCTCGAAAGCATGGAGAAAGGAAGAATTACGGTAATAACCCTTTGGGTCGTCATATCCTCCACCTCTAAAACAATCGTTCGTCCTCGGACGGACAAAAGAAAGAAGTACCTGAGTCGGGGAATAGGTGAGCATAACGGCTCCGCATATCAGACTCGGACTCCCAGGTCGATGCCTCAGGAGGCTGACCTCTCCACTAAACATGCACTAAAAGGAAACTCTTCGACCTCAACTGTCGAACCTGCCGGTCTAAAATAGCCACCGGCTCCTCCTCATATGATAGATCCCTGTCCAATTGGACAGTACTGAAATCTAACATTTGGGATGGATCGCCATGATACCTCCGAAGCATAGATACATGAAAAACTAGATGCACGGCTGACAAGCTAGGCGGCAAGGCAAGTCTATAGGCCACCTCTCCCACACGATCAAGAATCTCAAATGGGCAAATGAACCTAGGGCTAAGTTTTCCCTTCTTCCCGAATCTCATCACGCCCTTCATAGGAAATACACGAAGCAATACTCACTTACCAACCATGAAAGCAACATCTCTGACCTTGCGGTCTGCATAACTCTTCTGCCTAGACTGAGCTATCCGAAGCCTATCCTGAATGATCTTGACCTTATCCAAGACCTCCTGAACTAGATCTGTACCCAATTACCGAGCCTCTCCCGGCTCAAAACATCCGACTGGGGACCAACACCGTCTGCCATACAACGCCTAATATGGAGCCATCTGAATACTGGACTGGTAGCTATTATTGTAGGCAAACTCTGCTAAAGGCAAGAACTGGTCCCACGAGCCTCCAAAATCAATAACGCAGGCTCATAGCATATCTTCAAGAATCTGAATAGTCATCTCGGACTTACCGTCCATCTGGGGATGAAATGTTGTACTCAACTGAACCTGGGTACCCAACTCCTACTGTACCGCTCTCCAGAAATGCGAGGTAAACTGCAGGCCCCAGTCCGAAATGATAGATATAGGCACCCCATGAAGGCGAACGATCTCACTGATATAAATCCCAGCTAATCTCTCGGACGAATAGGTGGTGGCAACCGGAATAAAATGCGCTGACTTGGTCATCCTATCAATAATGACCCATATAGCATCAAACTTCTTCCGAGTCATCGGAAGGCCAGAAACGAAAACCATGGCAACCCTTTCCCACTTTCACTAGGGAAGCTCAATCCTCTGAAATAATCCACTGGGCCTTTGATGCTCGTACTTAACCTGCTGACAGTTCAAACAACGAGCCACATATGCAACAATGTCTTTCTTCATTCTGCGCCACCAATAGTGCTGCCTCAAATCCTGATACATCTTCGCGGCGCCCGGATGAATAAAATACCGAGAACTATGAGCCTCCGCTAAGATAAACTCCCGAATACCATCAACATTGGGCACACAAACTCGCCCCTGCAATCGCAATACACCATCATCTTCCAAGGTCATTTTCTTGGCACCTCCACGCTGCATCGTGTCTCTCAGGACACACAAATGGGGATCATCAAACTGCCGCTCATGGATATGCTCCAGCAACGACGATCGAGTGACCATGCAAGCTAACACCCTGCTAGGCTCAGAAATATCCAAAGCAAGCGGTCTCTGGCTGATCGGAATATAAGCGAGACTACCCATGCTGACAGACTTCCTACTCAATGCATCGGCCACCACGTTGGCCTTTCCCGGGTGGTATAAGATAGAAACATCATAGTCTTTCAACAACTCCAACCACCTCCTTTGCCTCAAATTCAACTCCTTCTGCTTGAACAAGTACTGAAGGCTCTTGTGATCCGTGTACACCTCACACGTCACACCATATAGATAATGCCTCCAAATCTTCAAAGCATGAACAATGGCTGCCAACTCTAGGTCATGAACTGGATAATTCTTCTCGTGGATCTTTAACTGCCTCGAAGCATATGCTATGACTCTGCCATTCTGCATCAATACTATGCCAGGCCCAATACGGGACGCATCACAATAAACGGTATAAGGCCCTGATCCCATGGGCAAAACCAATACCAGTGTCGTAGTCAGAGCTGTCTTGAGCTTCTGGAAGCTCGCCTCACACTCATCTGACCACCTGAACTGGGCACCCTTCTGGGTCAATCTAGTCATCGGGGCTGCAATGGATGAAAACCCCTCCACGAACCGTTGATAGTAACCTGCTAACCCCAAGAAACTCCGAATCTCTGTAGCTGATGCTGGTCGAGGCAGTTCTTGACTACCTCAATCTTCTTCGGGTCCACCTGAATACCTTCTACTGAAACAACGTGACCCAGGAATGCCACAGAACTCAACCAAAACTCGCACTTCGAGAACTTGGCGTATAACTGACTATCCTTCAGAGTCTGAAGAACCACTCTGAGGTGCTACTCATGCTCCTCCTGACTGCGGGAGTATATCAGAATATCGTCGATGAAGACAATCACGAACAAATCTAAATAGGGCCTGAACACTCTGTTCATCAACTCCATAAATGTTGCTGGGGCATTGGTCAACCCAAATGACATGACCAAAAACTCACAATGCCCATACCGAGTGCGAAATGCTGTCTTAGGGACATCAGATGCCCTAATCCTCAGTTGATGATAACCAGATCTCAAATCTATCATCTAGAACACCCTAGCACCCTGAAGCTGGTCGAATAAATCGTCAGTCCTCGGCAGTGGATACTTGTTCTTTATCGTCACCTTGTTCAACTACCGGTAATCAATGCACATCCTCATCGACCCATCCTTTTTCTTTACAAATAACATTGGCGCACCCCAAGGCAATACACTGGGTCTAATGAAACCCTTATCAAGCAAATCCTTAAGCTACTCCTTTAACTCTTTCAACTCTGGCGGAGCCATGCGATACGGCAGAATGGAAATAGGCTGAGTGCCCGGAGCCAAATCAATACAGAAATCAATATCCCTGTTGGGCGGCATACCCGGCAGGTCTGAAGGGAAAACCTCGGGGAACTCCCGAACAATAAGAACAGAGTCAATAGATGGAACCTCTGCGCTGGAGTCACGAGCATACGCCAGATATGCTAGACACCCCTTCTCGACCATGCGTCAAGCCTTGACATATGAAATAACACTGCGGGTGGCATGACTTGGGGTCCCTCTCCACTCAAGTCGGGGCAAGTATGGAAAAGCCAAGGTCACGGTCTTGGCGTGAGAATCCAAAATAGCATGATACGGGGACAACTAATCCATCCCAAATATGACGTCAAAGTCCACCATATCTAAGAGCAATAAGTCAACACGGGTCTCAAGACCCTCAAAATACTACCACACATGAATGATGCACTCGGCCAACCACTATAGAATCACCTACCAGTGTAGAGACATAAACAGGAACACTCAAGGCATCGCTAGGCATAACCAAGTAGGGTGCAAAATAGGACGACACATATGAATACGTAGATCCGGGATCAAACAGCAAAGAAGCATCCCTATCACAGACCAGAATAGTACTTGTAATCACTACATTTGATGACTCAGCCTCTGGCCTGGCTGGCAAAGCATAACAATAGGGCTGGGCCCCACCTTTCTGAACTATGTCTCTGGGACGATCGGCTACTGGCTGACCCCTGCCTCTGCGGTCTGAGCTCCAGCTCTATGCTCCCTACCTCCACCTCTATGGCCTCTACCCTCGCCTCTAGCTAGCTGGGCAGCCTATGGATCACCTGCTGCCTGAATCATGGGACGGGGACCTTGCTGCTACGGTCGAGCACCTCTCAACCTCGGGCAGTATCTCCTGATGTAACTAAGATCCCCACACTCATAACACCCACCTAAATGTGGCAACTGAGAAAATTGGGATTGACCCTGCCGTTCTGAATGACCTCCTCGAAGGCTCTGAAGCGGTGGTGCACTGATGGGCTGCTGATCAGAATAGTGCTGTTGAGAACCGCTACCACCCGAAGTACCATGAGAGACCTGAAGTGCTGACTGAAAGGGCCTCTAAGGATGGCCTCTACCATATGAATCCCTACCTCCAGACGAGGTACCACTGAACCTACCAGAATGACGAGGCCTCTTATCTGACCCCTGACCACCTCCTCGTGCAAGTGCCATCTCTATCCTGCGGGTTGCATTGGCTGCCTCGTGAAAAGATATATCACTACCGGCCCCCATAGCCATATGAAGTCGGATCGGATGAATCAACCCATCAATAAATCTCCGCACCCTCTCCCTCTCAGTGGAGAGTACAACAATAGCATGGCGTGCCAAGTCAATAAAACGAGTCTCATACTGCGTGACTGTTATAGTACCCTGATGAAGACGCTCAAACTGCCTGCGTAGAGCATCTCGCTCAGTCACCGGGAGAAACTTCTCCAAGAACAACTCTGCAAACTGATCCCAAGTCAACAATGGCGACCCTGCTAGCCTAGATAAACAATAGTCCTTCCACCAAGTCTTGGCGGATCCTGCAAGCCGAAAGGTGATGAAGTCGACCCCATTGGTCTCCATAATACCCATAGTCCTGAGAACCTCATAGCAGCTGAATAAGAAGTCTTGGGGGTCCTCTGTAGAAGCACCGCTGAAGGTGGTAGTGAAGAGCTTGGTGAACCTATCAAGCCTCCACAAAGCATCCGCGGATATCGCCGCACCATCGCCGGTCTGAGCTGGAATACTCGACTGGGCTGCCATAGCTGGCTGAACTACTAGAACCTGAGGCTGAGGAGCTACCTGATCCGGAGTATGCGTAGCGGGAGTCTGAACTCCTCCCCCAGCCTGAGATGTGGCTGGTGCTACGGGAAGCAAACCTGCTCTAGAGACGCTCTCCATAAAGCCTACCAGTCGGACCAAAGCATCCTGGAGTACTGGAGTGGCTATGAAACCCTTTGGGACCTGAGCTGGGCCCACTAGAGCTGCTGGTGCTGGAACCCCCTCATCATAGTCAACATGAGGCTCCACCTCTGGGACTGTTGCTCGGGGCTGAGCTCTGCCCCGGCCTCGGCCTCTGGCACGGCCTCGGCCTCGCCCTCTACCCATGATAGGAGCTGCTGCTAGGGGCTCGGGCTGTTGCGCGGTAGAAGAGGAAGCACGTGTTCTCGCCATCTGCGGAAGAACATAGTAGAATGACAATCAGTATTTGAAAGACAGAATCGCACGACAAGAATGAACAAAGTGAAATTTTTCCTAACTCTGTAGCCTCTGGGGATAAATACAAACGTCTCCGTACCGATCCTTCAGACTCTACCGAGTTTGTCCGTGAGTTGTGAGACCTAAGTAACCTAGTGCTCTCATACCAACTTGTCACGACCCAGATTTCCCACCATCGGAGTCGTGATGGCTCCTACTATCGGAGCTAGGCAAGCCAAACATTACAATATTTCTACTGATTTCATTTAAACAATTATAATAAACTGAAATCAATAAATTAAGCGGAATACCTTTAAATACTTAAATAACGGAAAAAAAAGGAATACCGAAGGTTCAAAATACACCTCTACCCAGTATCTGGTGTCACTACTCACGGACTACTATGAAAATACTAAAACCAAAGTCTGAAAGAAATACATATAGTGTCTGTCTCGATACAATGAAAATAAACAGTACTAAAGAAGGGACTTCGGCCTGCGAACGCCAGCTAGGCTACCTCAAAAATCCCTGGACTGAAGATAGCTCCCAGAAGTCCTACTGCTGCGGTCCGTAAGCTACATCCTAATCTGTGCACAAAAATACACAAAGTGTAGCATCAGCACAACCGACCTCATATGCTGGTAAGTGCCTGGCCTAACCCGGCGAAGTAGTGACGAGGCTAGACAGGACCTACCACAAATAACTTGTATAGATATATATATACAATAACAGGAAAACACACTCTATTTAACAGTTAGGAGGGAAAGGAGCATGCTATGGGGCAAGACAGTTAAATATACAGTGATCGGATAAGGAGTGAAATAGCACAACAATAACTAATAAGGAATAGCACAGGATACTCTACATACGGAGATAGTACGCTTAATGCACATTCCCTTGCAGCGAGCAACCCGATCCTCATCATCTTACACCATTGCGGTGTGTAACCCGATCCTTAATATTTATCATCGTTGCGGCGTGCAAACCGATCCTCATCATCTTACACCATTGCGGCGTAAAACCCGATCCTTAATGTTTAACACCGTTGCGGCGTGCAACCCGACCCTCAATTTTTAATACCAACAATTCACCCAACAACAATCGCAACTCAAGTGCGAGGGAAGTGACAACAAAACAAGAAGTCCCGACAAAGGAATATCACTAACAACTCAAATATCCCAGCAAGGTAGAATACAATAATAACAGTCTATTCGTCCCGGCAAGGGAATCATTTCAACACATTCTCTTTAACTCATTTCCTTCTCAACTCACACATTATATGGAATTTATCAATTAAACAAGACAGTTGTGTCACATCTTTCGAATTATAAGCAATTACGACTCACGGTCATGCTAGACACCGGTGTATAGATACTCGTCACCATGCCTATCCGCCGTACTCGATCATTTAGCAATTAGCAATTAAAATACTCTAATCCTATTCCCTCAACCCAAAGTTAGATCAAGCGCTTACCTCGGTCCGAAAATAGCAATCAAATCTCTAACACCGCCTTTCCTCTAGAATCCAACTCCGAAACAATGATATCTAGGCACAATTTAGTTCAATATTATCAATAATGGCTCAAAGACACAATTCCATAGCCTGGAAATGAATTTCCTATCATCCTTCCAAAAATACCAAAATCTGACCCCGGGCCCACATGGTCCAAACTCGAGGCTCAGACCAAAATCCGTTCACCCATAACCCCACGAGTTCAAATATATAATTTGTTTTAAGATTTGACCCCAAATTGAGTTTGAATCACCCAAAATCCCCAAAGCCCTAACTCTACCCAAAATTCCCATTTTCTACCTTGAATTCATGATTTAGGGCTAGGAAATTAATGATTAATGGAAGAAATTAAGAGAAAACGAAGTTAAGATCACTTATCCAAAGAGCTATGGAGAAAGAGAAGCTTGAAATTCATCTATGGAGTGTTTAAGGGAGGAGCTCGTATGAAATAATGGCAAAAATCCTGAAATGGGTTTTGTTTTTAAGCTTTAAAATCACTGGGCACTTTTGTGCTATGCGTTTGCGATATGGTGTCGCGTTCACGAAGGAGGCAGGCCTGGGACTGTATGCGTTCGCGAAGGTTCTATGCGAACACATAGAAGGAGACTGGGGGCGGTTTCAGATTCGCGAAGGGTTGAATGCGAAGTTGCATAGGATCACAAGACTATGCGAACGCGACAATGGTACGCGAACGCGAAAGGGAGGACTGGCAGTGAAATGCGAACACGACGTAGGGCTGCGTTCGCGAAGAACAAAAGCCTGTCTGCAACAACCTGAAAAATCTGATGTCTTCCTAAGTGTAAAACAACCCCGAACCACCTCTGAATCACTCCCGAGCCCTCGGGGCTCCCAACCAAACACACACACTAACTCAATAACATCCCACGAACTTACTCGAGGGATCAAATCGCTAAAATGACATCAAAATCCAAGAATCAAACGTCTAAACCATCATTTTTTCATTTCAAGTCCATAACTTCCAACATTAGATATTTAGGTCCGAAACACGTCAAACGACGTCCGATTTCGACCAAATTTCACAGAAAGCGCTTAACGCATATTTAAGACCTGTACCGGGTACCGAAACCAAAATACGGGCCCGATACCTATATTTTCTAACTCATTTTCATTTCAAGTTTTCATATCATTTTCAGAAAAACAATTTCTTTCAAAAATTCTATACTCGGGCTCGGGACCCCAGATTTCGATTCCAGGAGTACGCCCGAGTCCCATATTTTTCTATGGACCTCCCGGGATTGTCACATCACGGGTTTGGGTCCGTTTACCCAAAATATTTACCAAAGTCAACTTTATCAATGTTAATATCAAAATTCTTCAAATTTTTCACAGAATTCATATATTTTAACATAAAAACTTTCCAGCTTCGCGCCCGGACTGCGCATGCAAATCGAGGCAACTAAACGCGAGGTTTTCAAGGCCTCAAAAGCATGGAGAAAGGAAGAATTACAGTGATGACCCTTTGGGTCGTCACATGATGGAAGACAGACCTTCTGCAAACTTAGTCGATTTTTGTCAAATCTTATGCACCTCTCTTTCCATCTTGATTTTTGAAACAACTATTTTACCCATAATCATCCCGATGGGACTTCACATGTCCAAAATATAACCTTAATACTCCTTTAACTCATTCATACCTAAGCCTAATTTACGGGGTGTTACAAGGACCTTAGGTTTTCTCCCGTGCGCCGCTTGGACATCCAATACGTTTGGAATTTCATAGGAGGAGAAGGTTAACTATTGCACTAAGCTCCGTGGCAGGATTTAGAGGAGAAAGAAATGAGACAATCCTGGGTGTCTTGGTAGTTAACCATTTATATGAGTGGCCGACACACACATATAAAGGAAACTCCACTAGACACGGCTTCATAAACTCCCTAGGACACTTGAACCTAGTGCTCTGATACCAAAGTTTGTCATGCTCCGAACCTGAGCCTAGACGTAACACGACACTCAGTGCTTAACTATATGTGACCGAGCGAACCAACTGGCTGACTGGATCAACATGTGATGTCATAACATACTGAATACCAAAGATAAACTAACACATGCCGATATACTGAAAGTCTAGATGATATAAATCAAAGTGCGGAAATTAATACTAAAATAAGTGTGAAACATATATGTAGCCAACATTGCTTAACATGAAAAGCCCTAGACTCTGTCTAATCGTTACTCTAGTTTATGAAGCCTCTAATAAAGTACTGGAAACACTGATTGCCTGTAAATACTGAAAGATCGTAAAGTAATGATAATGCTTCGAAAGAACTGGGGATCACCAAACATCTGGTACGAGAATCCTAGCACTCTGAATCATCAGCCTGTAAATCATTACCTGGATCGTGAGATGCAGGTCCCAGGCAAAAGGGACGCATTACATTTGAATAGTACTGATATGTAAAGTAACTGAAAGAAAGAATTATAAATACTTAAACTGAGACTAAGCTGATAATTGAGAATTGATAATTGATAACTATTGAAACTGAACTGAAATGATAGATGGCAACTAATAAGTTAACTAATAACTGTTAACTAAACTGATAACTAATAAGTGAAATGATAACTGATAACTAAAATGATAACTCATAACTGAACTGAACAAATGAAGTAAGGATATGAATACTCTCTCTTCTGAATGACGAACAACCCGTTTACCTGAATAAATAAACTGCAGCCTCAGGCCCAATATATATATGTGCACAACTGCGGCCTCTGACCCAAGTATACGTATACATAAATATGACCTTAGGTCCAAAATACATAAAGCATAAACTGCAGCCTCACTCCTAAAGATGCATAAAGCATAACTTGCGGCCTCAGGCTCAAATAAAAGTGTTCAACATTCAGGAACTGAGAAACATACTGCAATACATAATAGTGAAATATTGAATTACACTGAGTTACATGATACTGGAATACTGGATCACACTGAGTTACATAATACTGGAATACTGAATAGGACTAGACTGAGACATTTATACTTGAACTGATTATGAACATTGAAACTTCAATTGTTTATGGCATACTGAGTAATCTATACTAAGACTCGGGGGCATCAAACCCAAGTGTATATTGAATTCGCACCGATCTCACAACATTCAGAATGAAAGTCATGAACGAGTTATGAAGCTAAAGAATAGAAGTTCTACAAGTATTCAAGGAACTAGGCTAAACTATATTTTTGAGGCAATTAGTAACGCTGTAAAAGAAACGTAGTGTAGGGAGAATCATTAACATTCCAAAACATAGAGAGTTAGCCTCACATACCTTAACTTACTTCTCTTGAGTGTAATACAACATTCGCCAACCCTTTCAACTTTAATCTATATCAATACAAGTCAATGGGATTCCATATTACAATAATACTCAAATTTTAGTCACTTAAGCATTTATAGTTCTTTCTTTCAGTTGCTTTACATACAAGTGCAATTCAAATGTACTAGAGTCCCTTTTGCCCGGGGCCTGCATCTCACAATGCATGTAATGATTTACAGGTTGATGATTCAGAGCGCTAGGATTCTCATACCAGTTGTTTGGTGATCCGCAGTTCTTTTGGGGCATTATCATTACTTTACGGTCTTTCAGTATTTATAAGAAGTCAGTGTTTCCAGTACTTTATTAGAGGCTTCATAGACTAGAGTAACAGTTATGCAGAGTCTCAGGCTTTTCATATTAAGTAGTGGTTGCTACATATATGTTTCACACTTGTTTTAGTATTAATTTTCGCACTTTTATTTATATCATCCAGACTTTTAGTATATCAGCATGTGTTAGTTTATCTTCCATATTCAATATGTTATGATATCACATGTTGATTTAGCCAGCCAGTTGGTTCGCTCGGTCATATGTAGTTAGGCACCGAGTGCCGTGTTACGTCCAAGCCCAGGTTCGGGGCGTGACAAAGCTTGGTATCAAAGCACTAGGTTCCAGTGTCATAGGGAGTCTATGAAGCCGTGTCTAGTGAAGTTTCCTTTATATGTGTATGCCTGCCACTCATATAAATGGTTAACTACCAAGACATCTAGTATTGTCTAATTTCTTTCTACTCTAGATCCTGCCACGAAGCTTAGAGCAATAGTTAACCTTCTCCGCCTATCGAATTCCAAACGTATTGGATGCCCAAGCAACGCGCGGGAGAAAACCTAAGGTCCTAGAGAGGATAATTGTCCATTGGGGTATAATTATGGAGTACAGGTTGGTAAATATAAGACTTGAGGGGATGCTAAAGTGGGATAACCTTATCAGAAAATACAAAAGCAATTATCATGTCTTATGGTTATCAACTTTCCTCAGTTACCAGTTATACATTCTTTTAATTAGCAAGTTGTGGTTATTCAATACTCTAGTATTCAGTTATATATTTATCAAATATCTAATTTTTGGTGTATCAAAATTTTTGGTGACTTGTGAGTATACAGTGATGCATATGGATTCTCAAAGAAAATGTAAGTAACGGTGATTATAGTGAAACATTCGCATATTTTAGGTTTGGATTAAGACAAAGACTTACCGGATGGCACAGGATGTGATTTATCAGATGATGGTATACTCTGAAGGATAAGTTAGTGTATGGTAATCGTATGTGTTATAATCACCGTTATAAATTTCATATTTACTATCTCCACTCAAAATATGTGTATTATGTGATAAAACACTAGGCTTTTTGCTGCTTGACTTTTACTTGCTGACAATTGGCCGCAAAGTTTGCGACGTTCTATTTCATGTTGTTCAACCAATAAATCTCCTTGGCCATGATGTATATTTGGAGAACCAGGATAGCAAGAATACCAGGAATTATAGGCTTCTAACATGATCTTCCCTTTTTAAGTCCATTTATGTCTGGAAAACACAATTTGTCTTGGTACCTCAAAGTACTATCATCTCCCCTTATTCAAAAGCCATCGTTTTATACTTGTGAATCTCCTCTTCAACTGCAATACGTAGGGATCATAACATTGTTTCTCCTTCTCTTCGGCTAGTAAGAGGGAACAAGTCATATTCTAGACAACAACTCTACTATCTTTGGAGTACGCAAATCAAACTCCTAACTAGGCTAAGCGGTGGACTTCTTTCACTAGAGTTGTCTTATCTACCTCAATCATGAGTTAACTTCTCCCACTTTATCTTCTTGAGCACTTCCTGAAAACACTTACAGCATTATTGTGACCTAAATCTTTGACATGTACTCTAAATTTTAGAGTTCCATGCAATGGCACTACCCTCATAACACATAAATAGGCATGATTATACAACTTTTCTGTGATCACTTTATCATCAATAACGAAGCTCGGTGACCATTCTACTCACTTTGTATTTCTTACACATGCTAGATATATTCCTTGTGGAAATTATATAATTTTTCCTCATTACCGAACTAATTTTCTTTTTCGTATCTCATACTAACTATTCGGGTTTCAAATCTCTAACTAAACTTACTAAAATTTTCACATCTCCCATTAGACCAAAGGTCTTATACTTACGGATCCTTCTCCCTTTTATTTTCGGGATCCAAAAAA
Source organism: Nicotiana glauca (assembly GCA_026770625.1). Lineage (NCBI taxonomy): Eukaryota > Viridiplantae > Streptophyta > Magnoliopsida > Solanales > Solanaceae > Nicotiana > Nicotiana glauca. The sequence continues at coordinate 25,726 of MU734684.1, forward strand.
AAAACTTTCCTTATTTTCTGCAATTCTTTGCACTTTACATCAATGACGACTCATCTTCCAATTTACTTTTGAGAAATCTTTCTTACTAGTAAAAAAACTAAATTATTCACTTAACGTAAAGCTAATGTATTCACAACTATCATACACAATCTCTATGCAAAAAGTTATGCGCATTTTATAGAACAATATGCGATATGCGCGCCCCTAGCGTGGCCATGCTTCTTTTGAGGTAGTGTTACAGTCATTTTGCGCGGTCAGTAGCGCGACCAGGCCTTCAGGTGCATGGCCACACTCGTGGGGGATCGTTTTAAATCCATATTTCATCTCCTACAGCCCCAAAACATAAAAACTTGTTGTAGAAATGGGAACTCTCCGAAACCTAACTCCTTAAGGGTCCTTCCACCATCTAAGGTAAGTTTTAATGGTGATTCTATGCCCAATAAGCCATTCTCTTGATCCTAAATAAATTCTAAAATCTCAAATTTCTTATAATCAATGTCATTCTTCTTCACCCATAAGATAAATAACACCCTTAACCAATAATCAACAATCAACACCCCAAACCTATAATCGTTCATATTTTTCTATGAAACCCATCAACTCATATCTCATGAGCTAGGGTTTAAAATCATTAAACAAATGCTAGAACCAATTAGAGGGTGAAGACATTACCTTTTTGAAGTTCAAACCCTTTGAATTCGAGTTCTGAGCTTCCTTCTCTCAACAATGATGTCTCAATTGAATATCTAATGATGTGGAGGGTTTAACCATGTTAATAAGATGTTGGGAAATTGAAATTAACTTAGAATAACCATTAAAACTTACCTTAGGTGGTGGAAGGACCCTTAAGGAGTTAGGTTTCTGAGAGTTCCCCTTTCTAGAGCAAGTTCTTATATTTTGGGACTGTGGGGGACGAAATATGGATTTCAAAAACGACCCCACGAGCGCCCCCGTGCACCTAAAGACCTGGTCGTGCTACTAACCACGCAAAACGGCAGTAACAATGCCTCAAAAGAAGCGCGGCCGCACTACAGGGCATGCATATCGCATATTGTTCTGTAAAATGCCATAAATTTTTGCTCTGAGATCCGTTCGGGCTCCATAATATATAGTTGGAAAACCATTTCAAAGGCCTACAACTTTCATGCTTTGGGTTTTTCCAAATGTCTTGCACATTTTTACTAAACCCTGCTGGAAGACAGACCTTTTGCAAACTTAGTCGATTTCGTCAAATCTTATGCACCTCACTCTCTGTCTTGATTCCAAAACAACTATTTTTACCCATACTCATCCCACTAGGACTTTATATGTCTAAAATATAAAATTAATACCCATTTAATAGGTCCACACCTAGTCCGATTGCACGGGATGTTACATCTTCTCTAATGCAGTCAAATATCGGGGCTTGCCTAAAGACATTGTTAGTGATTGTGACTCTCTCTTCACTAGCAACTTTCAGACTCAGCTCTTTAAGTGCCTCGGGTTCAAGTTGAGCCACATTTCAAGTTTCCATATACAATCTGATGGACATGCGGTTCAATGGCATGCTAGAGAAATACCTTTGTCGTTATGCCACCGAATCACAGAAGAATTAGGTGAAGCTTCTGGTAGTTGCTCAATTGTTTTTCAGTTCACAAAAGAGATCTAGTGCAAATAGAAGCGCTTTTTAATTTGTTATCGGATAGCAACCACTATTCCCACACACTATGATAGCCCAAACATGTCAAAATCTCCTCGAGCCATTAGCTACTCAAAAGAATGGCAACAAAATTTGGAGATAGTGCAGAGCTATCTTGTGAAAGCCCAAAAGCGGATGAAAAATCATACTGATCAAAATGTTCGCTTTGTTAAATACCAAATAGGATACAAAGTGATGGCGAAAATTCCAAAGTGATATCTCTTTGCAGAGGTCCATGACCCTTTCCTATAGTAAAAATTCATTGGACCCTTGTCCATTGAAAAACGCATTGGGAAAATTGCATACCAGGTGGATACCCCAACCTAATTAAAGATTCATTCAGCCTTCTATGTCAACCTTCTGAAACCTTTTCGGGAAGACATGGAGGATCCTTCGAGGAGCCAACTCACAGTACCCAGTATTCGAGGCTTCAATTCAATTAGAAAAGGCGTGCAGAAGCTATTCTCGAGGATTGAGTGATTCACTCTTCAAGGAAAGATCACTAAGAGTTCTTGGTGAAATGGCAAGGCTATGATACAAGAGAGAATACTTGGGAGAGAGGAACAAACCTCAAAGCCTACAAGAGTCTGACTGATGATTATTTTGCAAGTAAGGCATCGAGAATGTTGCCAACTCAGGCAGGGGAGAATGTCATGGGGCAGCTTTCTAGCCATGCCCTATAACCCCTTGGACACACCCCATAATATCCTGAAAAGCCTCCCAACTCCTAGTGCCATGGATGTCCCCATGGTCTTGGCCGCGCCAAATGACAATCATGCATGTGCCTATGTCACCCCATCAATAGCCCTCGCCAACGCCCAACTGCAGGTAGATTTCAATAGCGTCCCTCAGCTGGCTGTGCCCCCAACACCATAGGTCGTGATAGCTCCCAACACTATCGTAAGACAACTAACAATAAAATCAACATGCTAAGAGATAATCTAAAACACCCCTTGAAATAAATAATGAAATAAATAGCTGAAATAGTTTATTTCCACAAAAAAATACTAATGTTTTTATTTTAAATATTCGAATGTGGTCAAAATATAAACTAGGATCTCATAACATATTACAACCAAGAACATAATCTAAATCCCCAAAACCTGGTGTCACAAGTGCATGAGGATCTACTAGGAAGTATGATACTAATACAACATCTATCTGGAATATAAAATAGACAGAATATAGTAAATGAATAAGATGCGGACTTTGTGTGCTGCGGATCGTAACATGAAATGCAACTCACCATAAAGTCTCCTTAGCAGCTTCGCCTATGCGCCAAGATGACTACCAAAATGTACCTATCTCATTACCTGTACAATTATTGTAGAAGTATAGTATGAGTACGTAAATCAATGGGTACCTCGTAAGTATCATCCTAACCTCAAAGAAGTAGTGACAAGGGGTCGACATCGACATTTGCTAGTGGTCCATTAAATCAAGTACAATAAAAGTAGACATGTATGAAGCATAGAAAGTAAAAGCAGCGAAGCAGATGTATGTGTATAACATGATACTCGATAGAAGAGAAAATACTAAGTCCTCAAAACCAGATACTACCTCGCATGAGATACAGAAGGATTAATGCCAAATAAGATATCACATCTCAAGTCAGAATGACTCGTAGGTACGCTGACTCCTTATCAAATATCACGCACGATTCTACCGAGGTGAATGATCCAATCCCATAAGAATGGTGGTACAACCTCCTGTCGTAGAGTACGAACTGATCCCATAAGAATATGTTACATTTTACTGCCACGGAGAACAGCCCAATCCCATAAGAATATGTTACATCATACTGTCGAGATGAACGACCCAATCCAATAAGAATATGTCACATCATACTGCAGAGGAGAACGACCAGATCCGATAAGAATATGTTACATCATAAAGCGAAGGCGAATGACCCGATCTCATAAGAATATGAAACTTTGACGGGTCATGGCCCACTCACGAATATACGTGTGAGTTATAAAATTTAAAAAAACTTCATAACGAATACGCATAACATAAAAGAAACCAGTAAAAAGAAGTATAATTTTCACTACTAATCAAGTAGATCGTCAAGTATCTAAAATAGCAAGTGCGATGCTTTGAGGAAGTCTAGTCTCAGGGTAAATACAAATTAAGGCATTTAAACAGGTAATGATAACTCAAGTAATACAATTAAATCATAGTGTGAGTCTAAGTCTACCCGGAATAATCAAGAATCTAGCATACGTACAGACACTCGTCACCTCATATGTGCGTAGCCCCATAACACGTAGCACTTAACAAATATAGCACCCGCAAGGTAAATTTCCCCTTACAAAGTTAGATAGGAAACTTACCTCGCTCTAAAATCTAATAACCGGCTCCAACACCTCTTTGACACCTCCAACCACTGCCAAACAATCCGAAACTAGTCAAAGAACATGCAAACCAATCAAAATATACTTAAAGACTCGAAATTTAACAATTGCATTCCAACTCCACGCGAAAAGTCACCAAAGTCAACCCCTGGACCCATGCGCACGGATTCCAAAAATTCTTGAAGATAAATATTACCCATAGCACCACGAACTCAAATATATAATTTATTCCCAATTCCATGTCCATTTTCGTGGTCAAAACTCAAAATACCATTTCTAGGTTTTCTTCAAAAATTCCACAATGTTTGCCAATTTCCATGTTTAAATCCATACATAATCCATATATTTAACTCACAACAAGTGGGAATAACTTATATTATGATAGATGATGAAAATGCCTCCTCCAAATTTCCCATATTCGCCTTAGCAAGAGAGGAATGAGCAAATTCTCGATTTGCAAACATATATTTTGCGCAGGTCTTTCCACTTCACGATCGCGGACACACTTTGTGATCGTGGAAACACCTTCACAACCGCGAAGGTCAAACATCCTCGCATAGGAAATCTTTCTATGCGAACGTGAGGTCCCAGCCGCGATCACGACACTCAGCCTGACAAGCCTACGCGAATGCGATGGCTAAGCCTCCATCCTTAGAAATTCACCTTCTGCAATCGTGAAACACAATATGATCGGGATGAGCACCATCGCCAAAACAGGAAAGACTCATAAAACCATCGCATTTGCGACCTTCACCACGTGAATATGAAGCACACCTACATCAAGCACTGCAATCGTTATCCCCCGGCCACGATTGCGAAGAACAAATTTTTCCCAGCTCTATGTGACACTTAGTGATCACGATGCAGACCCCTAACACCAGCAACCAACAACTTTAAATCAAAGGGAATTGGTCCGAAACCGTCCCTAAATACATCTGAGGGGGACCATGTACAACCATGTAAACAAGTCCAAATACCTTATCCAAACTTTTCCAAAGTCTTGAAACGCCACGAATAACATCAAAACCATAAATCAACGATCAAAATTATTCGTTTAACTTTCAAACTTTAAAACCTCACCGAACACATCCAAATCACACTTAGACATTCTGCATTACAACCAAACTTCACATACAAATTCTAATCAACTATATGAACCTATACAAGGTCCCAGAGTAACACCCGAAGTCCGATAACACCAAGGTCCACTCTAAGTCAAACTTAGAAAATTTCAAAAGCTTCAAAGTGTAAACTTCTGATAATAAGCACCGAACCTCCTGGACCATCCAATACTCAACCTAAAATTACGCCCAAGTCCAAAATCATCTTACGGATATATAGGAACCTTCAAAGTCTTTTACTCAAAAGTCAAACCTTGGTCAAATCTCCCAACTCAAAGTAATCAAATTGAGAATTATTCTTCCAAATCAACTCCGTACTTCTTGAAAATCAAAACTGACAACGCGTGCAAGTCATAATATATAAAGTAAGATACTCAAGGTCCCAAACCGCCAAATAACATGCTAGAGATTATACAATCTATTGGGTCATTATATAATGGCTAAAGCTTTTAATTTCAATTTTCCAGCTCTTGATATACATGAACATCTCTTCTTCAAACATCCTGAAAAACTGATGTATTAGCTTCTCTTGTTTCAATGTGCTTCTTTGTCTGACTATCTTTTTCAACAACATTAAGATAAGAGAAAGATACCCTAGTAGTGAGGACCCTCCACCTCCAATGATAAGATCAGGGGATTGAGTCACCTAAGGATCAAAGTGCCAAAAGGGCACTTTTAGGCTCCACTATAGAGGGTTTGGGTGGATAGGCTTTTTCATGTCAAAGAAAAAAGGCAAAATATATCGATGGCCCCTTAAAGTTGTCTTTACTTTTTATTTAGACACTACATCTTAAGTCCGTTCTATTTGAACACTCCAACTATAACTCAAATATGTCATCTGGCACACAATTAGTAGGCAGCCAAACACAAAAGGTGTGTGCAGTTCACATACCAAAGTGACGAATAAGATGAAAGCACGTGGATTTAACTTAACCCTACCGGTCTTTATCTTCCCCAACGACCCCTCACCGGAAAAATCAATTTCTAGCCATTTACCCCCCAAAATGCATCAACAAATGAACAGAACAGAACAGAAGGGATAGAGTACCAATAAAATCATTAGCAAACATACAAAGCAGCAAATGAATAGTTAGAACATAATGGCAATAGTTAAAAGGTAGAATAGCCTAAATGGCACCTATAGTTGTGTCACTTTGTCATGCCGGTCTCCAAACTTAACTATTTGCTAATTGAACACTTACACTCCTTCAAATCGTGTATAATAAACGCTTGTGACAAGAGACTGTCAGTGCGTGTAATACAATCTCCTCCACGTTGGATGCCACATTAAAAAATAACAATGTATAGATGCCATGTCACATGGTAGATTAAAAATAATTAAAATTCAAACATAAAATTCATCTATTCCGATAGATGTTGTTCTCGTTTCCTCTTATCCTTACCCCATTGTCTTCTATTTTATGTTTTTACTATCATATGGGTTTTAGATCCGGAACTTTGGCCGGAATTTTAGCTGATAGTGACTCTTATATTGTATTTTACCTCGTCGATTGGGAGACCAACCACTAAATAGTTTAACTCCATCGATGGTGAAATAGTGAGCCCACAAGAATAGCTCACCCGCGATGAGCTCCGGAAACCTTAAAGTGGAGACAACATAATGTTTTAAACACAAATCGAGATGGTAACTTCAAAAAAATAAAACTATGGCAGCATTGGCAACAAATCACAAACAATCTCAACCTAGATGACATCAGGCGATTTCCAGCCAGAACTCTATCATTTTCCCCCTTATTAATATATACATATAAACAAAAAAATTAGAATGGAGAAGGAAAAAAAAAGAAGAGAGCCATAGCCAAATGTCTTCAGATTTGGAGGAAGAAAATTAGGGAGGTGGGAAAGAAATTTTACATTAAAAGTTTCTCAATCTGGGGTGTCTTCAGATTTGTGGCGACTACAACGCTACCGGTGAATAATAGTTGTGTTCCAGTGGGTTTTTGGTTTGGGGGTTGGGAGGGGGGAGTGGAGGAACGGAGGGGAGAGAGGAACATGAAAGAGAAACCCTCTTTGACCTTTTTCTTAATTTATTTAATTTTATCTTTTTATTTTCTTTTTATCTTTTCTTATTTTAATTATTTCTTGTTTAGATATTTACTTTCACGCTCCTTCGACGCATAAAATACATGTATTTTGTTCAACTCAGTTGTCAAGTTGCCACATAGACATGGTCAATAGTAGAGAGATTTAAAATATTACTTTTGAATAACTATAAGTGTTTGGATGAAAGTTTATGAAGTAAAAGGATCGGGATGTCAAAACCGAACAAGTACAAGTGTCTATGAGGCTATTCCGCGTAGTTAAAACTAGTAAAATCTGACCCAATGTAAATGAACCAAAAATAGGGCTCAATTCGATCGATTAAAATAGAAGGTTGCCGGAAAAAATAAAATTCGGCCAAATCACAAAGTTGCCTGAAAATAAAATTTCGATCGATTAAAATGGTGGAGTTTCACCATATGTTTTTAGATCTATGATCTGTAGACAAAAATGAAAAGAAAAAACGAGGAGAAAAAGACACCGACGCATAATGGTGATTATGATTACTAAGCATGAACTATCTTTAATCTGTTCATTGTAAGAGCTAATGTAAGTTGGCCCCGATACCACCGTCATCAAAAAGGAAGAAAGAAAAAAAAGAGCTAGTAAAAGAGGCACCTATTTTAGCCCCGAATGTAATTTCATTGAAGTTTATTTTTGAGTGACATTCTTGCAGAACATCCAGTGTCCACTGTCTTAATTAATACTTTTATTATTTCTCATTTATGTTACTCAATTGTTTTATATGAGTCTTTTACTAAGTTGTATCTTTATACTCTTCTTTTTTTTTATCTTACATCTTCCAATCTACAATATACATAGATGAGCTTTTGGTTTACCTGCAACCTGAATAGTAAGTTTGCCTCAAAATCTAGTGCTCTACTTCTTCGATCGATGCTAATTCCTCTCATACTAGCAGTTACCTGCCACCAAAATGCGTAAGATAACAAAGGTTAGTGGAATAAAAATCTCAATAACATTACAAAAGTTAAACTCACTGTAAATTGACTAAGAGACATCAGATGAACCTTCAACCTTTCTAGCATTTCATGTGTTATATGAAGTTCAACTTTTCGATGGATAGATACAACCTAAATGACAAAAAGAAAAGGATAAACAAGATTCATGCGGCAATCCAGAAGTGTAAAGCAATATCTAAGAACCTTAATGAAAATATCTTGAAGTTGAAAGGTCTTAGGTAGATAAATTATTCTCACCGCAGGAGCTTCCTCCAAAGCTCTATCAACATTTGAAAATGTGGCATGCTTCAACCAATTTTCTTTCATATGAAGCCATCCGAAAATGGAAATTAGCTAGTATAGAAAAAACTTTTACACCAAAACAAGCAATATAGGAGAATCATAATTGTAATTGCACAACTTTAATCACACCATACATAGGTAAACCCAGTAGCAATAGCCTCTTAGGTCTCCATTATGGCATTTCTAATAGCTCCTTCATTTAGTTTACATTCTCAAAAATCCCATATTTTGGAATCTGAAAATACAAGTAGATCTTACTAGCAAGATCTTTACTTAACAACAAAACAATAATGTAATAAGCATGTTATGAATTCTCCGGTAAACTATAATTACTTACATCAAGAGCTAAATAACAATCGCCATAGTCAAAGGCATCGTGTACAATGATGAGGTCTTCATTTCCCTATGGAAAGAAACTAAGGTGCTGAATTTCAAATAAATTGAAGTTTTACTTTTCTGAGAGGAAAGTTTGTAGATTAAAAAAAATGGAATGTATCGGCAAAAGAGATTAACTGACTCCATGAACTATCTTCACTTTCTAAGAAAAAGATGGATTTGTAAGGGCTTTGCCTAGAAATTTTAAGCTATTAGGAATCTCTTTATTGAAGAAAGGGTAAAAGACTCCTAAAAGAAATAAATCTCCTTTATATGTCTTATCCTTTTCTTTGCGGAAAATTCTCGAACACCTATAAATTGATGATCTCTGTTTCTCACAATGACAAGAATAGAATTCATAATGTAGTCAATAAAGATTCTTGTTTCGGGAGAGATTTTTCTCTCAATAGTTTTTTTATTTTTATACTCCCCCAGTTTAAATTTAGATGAGGTAGTTTAACTTGGCATGAAGTTTAAGAAAAAAAAGAAGACTTTTTATTGAGACAACTGGAGATTAAGCACATGGGAATTGTGTAATAGTTGGTTATACATTTTAATTATAGTTAGGAAAGTTGTTAGGTTGGTAATGTAGGTTAGTTAGATGGTTAGTAGTGTGCTAGTTATAAGTATAAATATTGTATACTGTACAAATTTTCTAACACAATTAGTGAGAATATCTTATTCTCCTTCTCTTTCATTTTCTTCTCTACTGTCATTTCTCCATTACTGATGCTTGAGACCTAGCTTGCATGGCGGTCTAGAATAGGTTTGATCATGGTATCAGAGAAATGAGGCCATTAATATGGACCTAAGCTCATCGATCTTAGCTTAGATTTTACAATTTGTTTCTAGGTCAGTAGTTTAATCTTCTCTTTTGTGAGTTTAGGGCATGAATTGAAGAGATCCAAAAATGACGATTGTAAATGATACATTTCCAGAGGATCTAAGAGATAATCATCCTTTGTTCCTACGCTCAACAGATAACTCAAGAGCTGTTCTGATCTCGCTGTAATTGACAAAATCAGACAACTATTCCGTGTGGAGCAGAGCATTGCGTATTGCGATATTAGGTCGCAAAAAATAGGATTCATTGAATGTACCTATAAGAAGGAAGATTATGGTACATATTTGAAAAATCTGTAGGAGAGGTGCAATGCAATTATTCTTTCATGGATAATGAACTGTGTATCGAGTGATTTGTTGAGTGGAATTGTGTATTTCTCAAATACATGTTCTGTTTGGAAGGATTTTAAGGAGAGGTTCGATAAGGTCAATGGATCTAGAATCCTTCAGTTGTATAGAGCCATAGCTACTGCGAGTCAAGGAACAAGTTCAATTGCAACTTATTTCTCAAAGCTGCGTGAATTGTGGGTTGAGTTTGATCGTTTGGCACCAACTCTTGGTTGTGATTGCCCAAAGTCAAGTGAGTATGAAGTTTTCATGCATAGGCAGAAGTTACTGCATTTTATTATGGGGATCAATGGGACATATGAACAAGCACATGAGCAGCTCATGATGATGGATCCACTTCCAACTGTGAATAAGGCCCACTCTATGCAGATGGAAAGGGAGAGCCAAAAGAGTATGGCAAATGCAGTAGTTCCTACTGATAATGTTGAGATGACAGCCCTATTAACAACAAAAGGATTGAACAACCAAAAGCCTAGGAATAATTACAATGTATTCTGTGATTACTGCAAAATGAAAGGGCACAATAGAGAAAGATGCTACAAATTGATTAGATGTCCTGATGATTTCAAGTTCAAGAAGAAATTTAGAGGTAACATAACTCACAATGCAATAACAGGGGAGTTCAGGCCACAAGTTGCAGGAGAAAGAGGTCAAGATACTTTCAAAGTTCCTCCAACTCCACATTTCACAGCAGAGCAATACAATCAAATCCTTAAGCTGCTCAATAAGGAGAATGTGCCAGAAACATCAGCTAATATGGCAGGTAGTATTAGTGCTTACTTTGTTGATGGTAATGATCATGAATGGATAGTAGATACTGAAGCTACAAATCACATGACCTCTAATTTGGAAATCTTAGAACACAAATTAGAAGTAGTTGGAACTCATACAAAGAAGGTACACTTGCCTAATGGAGAAGTATCAAATGTGACTCACATAGGATCTTGTAATAGAAAATGCAGGGAGAATTGGCAATGTGTTATACTTACCCGAGTTCAAGTATAATTTGTTGTTAGTGTCTAAAATCACAAAGGAGTTAAATTATTGTGCAACTTTTCATCCTGATTTCTATCTGCTTTAGGACCTTTGCAGTGGGAAAGTGAAGGTAATTGGTAAGAAGGGAGGCCTCTACCTATTACCAGAAACTATTACTAGGAATGATAAATGATTAATTCAAGGTTTGGGTTTAGGAAAGGTAGACCTGGACATTGGACTGTGGCACAGAAGGCTTGGACATGCTTCACATGAGCATTAAAACAACTGTTTTCATTGGTATATGATGATTGTAAAGGAAAAATAGACAATTGTAGTGTGTCCTTTAACTAAACATTGTAGGTTGCCATTTAGCACCAGCAGTAATAGAGTTGAAGATATATTTTATTTGTTACATGTTGATGTATTGAGACCATATGCTATGCAAACCTTTGATGGTAATAAACCATTTTTGACAAATGTTGATGATAATTCAAGAATGACTTGGGTTTATTTGTTGAAATTGAAAAGTGATGTGTTGGTTTTGCTGAGAAATTTTATAAAGCTAGTTCGGACTCAGTTTAATAGACAAGTTAAAGTGATCAGAACTAACAATGGGACATAATTTGTGAATGAAGCGTGTAGCAATTTGTTTCAGTCTAATGGAATCATTCATCAAAGGACATGTGTCTATACACCTCAACAAAATGGAACTGCTGAAAGAAAGCACAAACATGTGCTAGAAATAGCAAGAGCCATGAGGTTCCAAGGACATATACCTTTGAGATTTTGGGGACACTATGTGTTAGAAACAATGTATGTCATTAATAGGCTACCATTGTATTAGCAGGGAAAAGCCCTTATGAAGTGTTTCATCAGAAGAAGCCAAACATTGAGCATATAAGGACTATTGGTTGTTTGAGTTTCAAAGAAAATTAATATGCATGACAAGTTTGAAGCTAGGGAAACAACAACAGTTTTGATGGGATATTCATAAGTTACAAAGGGCTATGTCCTGTATGATTTGTCTAAGCAATGTTTATTCATAAATAGAGATATTGTCTTTAAGGAGTCTTTATTTCATTTCAACTTTTAGAAACAAGAGAAACAGCCTATGTTCCTAGACATGGACATTCCAACACATGATGCAACGGTCTCTCCACGGCCCATTCACCCATTCATTCACCAGTTCTTAACACTGAGGAATAGACTTTCCTTAATGAAATTCCAAGAATAATTGATGATGGAGAAGACATGAATCTAGCAGATCACCAGCAATTTAGTCAAGAGGAGACAGAATAAATGACTAATGAATTATCAAGCAGTGATGGAGATGGTCTTAGGAAGTCCACCAGAGTCAAACGAGTGCCAGCTTGGATGACTTACTATGTGACTGCAGCTACACTAGATCAGTCAGATAAACTCTATTCTATTTGCAACCATATTTCCTATGATGGATTCAAGCCACCTTATCAACACTACTTGAGAGTCTTCTCATTTTTCACTGAACCACAGCTTTCCATAAAGCATCTAAAGACAAGAGATGGATTGAATCCATAAAGGCAGAAATTCAAGCATTAAAAGAAAATAAGACATGGGAATTGGTGACATTGCCAGCAGGGAAAACTCCTATAGGTTGTAGATGGGTGTATAAGGTGATGTACAAAACTGATAGGGATATTGAGAGGTTCAAAGCACACTTGGTAGCTAAAGGATATAGCTAGAAAGAAGGCCTAGACTACAATAAAATATTTTCACCAGTAGTGAAAATGGTTACAATTAGAGTTATGATTTTTGTTGTAGCTATTGAAGGTGTCATATACCTCAAATGGATATATATAAAACTTTATTCAAGGGGATCTCTATGATGAAGTATACATGAAGCTAAATGAGGAATTTATCAGCTAGGGGGAGAATGAAGGTAGGGTGTGTAGGCTTGTGTAACGACCCAGCCGGTTATTTTTAGAATTTATGCCCCGATCCCCTATTAACTGCTTTTCCTATGTTTGTTTTTGCTATTGTGAGCTGCCAGAAAGATTTATTTGGAAATTTGGAGATTTTTGGGACACCTAGTCCCTAAATGAGAGATTAAGTTTCGTGAAATTTGACCGTAGTTAGAACAGTGTGAAGGCGGTATCGGAATGGAATTCTGATGGTTCGCTTAGCTTCGTTGGATGATTTCGAGTTTAGAAGCATGTTCGAATTGTGTTTTGGAGGTCCGTAGCTAATTTAGGCTTGAATTGTCAGAAGTTGAATTTTTTAAGTTTTAAGTTGGATAGTGAGACTTTGATCCGAGGGTTGGAATGGAATTTTGGAAGTGGGATTAGCTTCGTAGCATTGGATGTGACGTATGTGCAAAATTTCAGGACATTCGGACGTTGTTTGGTATACTTTTTGATCAAAAGCGGAATTCGGATGATTTTAGAACCTTAGGCTTGAATTCGATGTGTTTTAGTCGTTTTGATGTTGTTTGAGGTGTTTTGAAGGTTGGTATAAGTTTGAATGGTTTTATTAGACTTGTTTATGTTTTTGGTTGAGGTCCCAGGGGCCTCGGGATGGTTTCGGAAGGTTGTCGGAAGAGTTGGGAGTTTTTTGAGTAGCTTCATCTGCTGGTTTTCTGTCATAACCGCACCTGCGGTTGCATCCCGCAGGTGCATAGCCACAGAAGCAGTATTGTCATCATAAAAGTGGAATTAGGGAGGAACATCAAGATCCAAAAATGCGGAAGATTTACCACAGAAGCAGCATCGCATATGCGAATGGGGAATCGCAGGTGCGGAGAAGGCTGAGTTAGCGATTTATCATAAATGCGACCGTTGATCCACAAAAGCGGGACTGCAGGTGCGATCCCATGATCGCAGAAGGGGATTAGCTGGGCAGAAGCATATAGATTCTTGCCTTCACGAATTTGATCCATTTTCACCTCTTTTCAAACGGGAATAAGCCTTGGGGAGCATTTTCAAGAAGGATTTTCAGAGCAGTTCGTTGGGATTTGGGCCATTTGGAGTCGAATACTCGTGGGAAGAATGTGGGTTTGGGTTGATTTGGAGACGGTTCGAGGTAAGTGGCTTGTCTAACCTTGTATGGGGGAACCTCCCCTTAGGATTTGATATTGTTGATGTTTAAAATGCCATGTACGTAAGGTGACGAGTGTGTACGTGTGCTAATTGTTGAAAAAAATCCAGTTTCCATTAAGTATTTAGAATTGTGTTTTTCCTTTCCGTTTATACTACTTGCAAGTTAAGTCTGTTGTTAGCTTAGGGAAATATGCCTAATCGATTTAACTACTTATTTGTTCTATTGCCCTATCTGAATTATGTGTAGGATGCTAGGTTAGAAATACCTGCTATACCTCGGTGTGAAATTTGATTGAATTAAGTATTCTTCTTGTTGCTATTGTGTATTTATTTTGGGAATACGGAACAGTATCTTGGGAGATCCCCCCTGTATGTTTACTTTCGGACTACAAATTTGTATTCCGGGAGATCCACCTAAACTTTTATATTAGAACTAGGGGATTGCACCCGGTAGATTTCCCCCAGTATTGAGCATTAATATTTGGGACAACAGATGTGGTATTCCGATAGATCCCCGTGCATTTATGAGTTGGTGTACGGGACTGCACCCGGGAGATCCACTGGATATTCATAATTGGGGACTACAAGATGGTATCCTGGGAGATCCCCCGATTGTTATCTCTGCATTGAGCTGTATTTGGTCTTTCCGTGATTACCTTGTTCTATTAAAGTTACTGTTGTTCTTTTATCCCGTGTTACCTTTTTCTATTGCACTTAAGTATACTGTCTTATTCTACACTGTTATTATATCTTGCATTTCCTTTAACCTCAGTAGGGCCCTGACCTTCCTCGTCACTACTCGACTGAGGTTAGGTTTGGCACTTACTTAGTACTTATCTATGAGAGACTATGTAACTGTTAAGAAAGCTTCATTTCATTTGATTTCCTCGTCGTGCGAGATTTTGATATCACAATTCTAAACTTCTGTCTTCTATTCTCTCACAGATGGTGAGGACACGCGCTACTCGAGATGATCAGGCACCCGCGCCCCCTACTGGAGCCATTAGAGGTCAGGGCCGGGGTAGAGGCCGAGGGAGCGCTCGTGGTGCAGCCAGGGCACCCGCGTGAGCTGCCACCGAGGTGCCATTCGTAGTACCAGCCGGAGTCCAGACACCTGATATGTCCGCTATTACTACTCCAGCACTCCAGGAGACTCTGGCGTAGTTTGTGACTATGTATACCACTCTAGGTCAGGCAGGGTTGCTTCCCCTTGCTGTAACTACATTCCAAGCCGGGGGAGGAGCACAGACTCCCACCACTCGCACTCCTGAGCAGTGAGTGCATGTTGATCATGTTCCAGAGATTATCCCTGCACAACCGGTAGCCCTAGCTCAGCCCGAGGAGAGGGCATTGGCTTCAGAGGAGGAGCAGAAGAGGCTTGAGAGGTTCAAGAAGTATCAGCTTCCTATATTCAGTGGACTAGCCTCAGATGATGCTCTTGGATTTCTAGAGGAGTGCTACCGTATCCTCCATACCATGGGTATATTAGGATCGAGCGGGGTTTCTTTCACTACCTTCCAACTTTGAGGAGCCGCCTATCAGTGGTGGCGTGCTTATGAGTTAGACAGTCCGAATGAGGCAGCTTCCCTGACTTGGGCTCAGTTTTTCGATATGTTCACGAGGGAGTATGTCCCCCAGAGTCTCAGGGACGCTTGCCGCGCAGGCCGGGGAACTTTTCCCAGACTCTATAGATTGTAACCATGAACTTTGCTTTCAGACACCCCTGCGAGAGTAGAGCCAGTTGGACTAGGAAGTTGTTCACACATTATAGGA
>MU734685.1:8902-20183 GCA_026770625.1 Nicotiana glauca
TCCTAGCTCGATCAACTTCGCCCCATAAGAAGACTCCTGCCTCACCAAAAGGTTTCAGAAAAATGAGCTCGGATATGTCCTGGATCGCCAGTGCACCAGTGCGACCCTTTTTCCTTATCCAAGAAGCCTAATGAGCCTTCTATCATCCCCCCTGAAGAATAGCCCCTTGGCCAAAAATCTCAAAGACCCAAGATGCGAAGGGAACATGCTAAAACTTACCACGAAGTAAAGCCGACAAACCTACTCAACGAATGAGCATCATCCTGATGGCCCAGCCCTTGTTGGCCCGAAGAAACCACCGCCCCAGAACTAAGGACTCCGGAAACATCAGGTTTGAACGATGCACTCTCTTAGAAGCATGGACTCATCTCACCCTAATAAAAGCTATTTTATGATTCTGAAGCACACATCTCATCTATCGCCGTGCACGATCCTTGCCATGCCCCAAAATAAGCAGCTGGTAAGGGCATGACCCACCAGCACGATAAAATCAGCAAACCTTGAGGACCCCCGAAAGCAGAAGCAACCTCACTACTATATATGAAAAAGGCCGGAACGGGTCAACACCATTCAAAAGCACTGACCGTCAACACCGTCTCTGGTCTCGAGGTAATGCTCAACCCCGAAGACCTCTGCCATAGCAAGACAATGCCCTAGAAGACCAACAATGCCTCTACCAAATTGGCATACAGCCTCAAAAGGCTTCCACCAAAGAAGGTTGGTTTACGAATAAATAGGCGTCCTGACAAATGCCCGTGCAAGATAGATTTCGGGTAATGACCAGGGCGGCACGAAATACGGCCAAACATCCATTAAGATATTGCCCCTAGAAAGTGATCGGCGTCTCGAGACTACGAGTCCTCCGGGAAGCCTCTGCTCAAAAGTTGTTATGAGGCCCGAAGATGTTATCTACACTCGCATGCAGGGAAAGGGTCCCGACGACCCAAGGTTATTGGCCTAATTCGGGTCCTGTGCGAGAAATCACAAAAGACCCCACACGAATCCATATCATCAACCAAAGGCCGGAGAAAATACACAAAGTAAATATCACAGGCAATGAAACAGGATCGAGCAATCAAAGCTACCCAAAAAATTTAAAGAAGTACTGCAAGTGTTGAAAGGAGAAATCAAGAAAATATCTTTGTAATTATACAAGTGTTGGCTTACAACGACCCACAAGGGGTCCTTACACATATTTGGCTATGTAAAATGACAAAGGAGAAACCGAAAGAACACGAGAAGTGGCTCGGTGAAGATTTTGACTAGTACAAACTCCGTTGGTAATGACAATATGAGGCCACGTCAAGAAACGTTACCTCAACCCAGAAGGCAACAGCCGATAGAGATCACCGACGTACTCCCTTGAATCCAAAAAGGGTGTAACATGCCAAGCTGAGGGAGGAGGGTGAGCAGCAGTGTATAATTCGAGCCCCCACTTGATCAGCGGTGCATAATCTGAAGTGCCCCCGGGGTCGGAGCAAATTGATCCTCTACCTCATCACCTTGGGCTAACGACGACAACAACAACAACAACAACAACAACAACAACAACAACAACAACAATAATAGCATCATAGCAACACAACTTTGTCCGATCAAAAGAGGACCGAAGGTTAGGCCACGGTGCACATGGCGTAATATCGTGAAGCCATAGGCTCCAAACATGACAAGATGGCCACAATTCAAAATAGCAGGAAAGGAAGAAAAAATAGATATCGAAGGAGGTTTGGATAAAAGGCCAACTACGAAAGACCCCATTTATAGAGAATGCAAAGTAACCAACAACACTATTACAACCCTTAAAAAGCGTAACAGTAGGCGCAATTAGTGCGTACATAGAAGCTAAACCGATATCAACAAAAGACCAAAGAATCGCGACATTTCGGGCAATCCTAAAGAACTGGGAAGGCAAAGCGCCATGACACATGTAAAAAAGGGGCTGCATCATCTGCATGATGTTGTTTTGGGGGGATCAAGGAATGGAGTGTTAAAATCATTTCTTATCAATTCCCTCTAAGCAACGTGGAGACTATCTGTGCACGGTGAAATCCATGAGACCAATTTCTCCTCGACTGAATACCTTGAAGGGTGGTCCCGAAAGCCCGGGATCTCGAGCCAGCCACTCACCTCGAGATCGGCCGGTACCCTGACAAGGTTAAGATCGGCCAAAACTTCAGCGAACGCAAGGGTCTCTCAATAAATGCACCCGGGGTCGATCAGGTCTATTCAAATGGCTGGACATCCGCCCACGCACACATCGTAGCTAGCCAGTTGTCTCATCATATTTCATGTATCATTCAACGTATATTGTTCTAAGATTGGACTCCCCCTCCCCCTTTTTCTATAAAAGGGGAGTTGGTAACACCCTGTTAAGGCAGAGTTCCAACCATTCTACTTAAGTGCAATAATATCTTCTCTCTTTTTTTCTTCTCTAAATCCCTTGCCCTCACTGTCTCGAAGTCATTTAGCCTATTTGTCTTCTTGTCTGTTCTTTATTTATCACTTGATATCGGCCGGAGGATACCTTAATATCCATCACTTTTATACTTTTTTTACATCATATAACTTAGTTTAGTCTAAAATAGCCTCATTTAATTATATCTTTAACTGTTATCCCATTCTCGACTATCCCCGATAGCTCGGATTCGACCCCGACGTTGACCACGAAGTCACCTATCGACCAAACCTACATCTGGGCAGCAGGCCCTTCTGTTCGGTTTCTATCGCGTTTTAGCTTGCATTTCATCATTAAACTCCTTATTATCAACATCAACTACTCTAACAACTAGCTCGGAAATAGATCACATATTTTTAGAATCCCATTACAAATTTAATTGTCGTTACCATTTTCACAGTAAACAGTTACATAAACGAGCTACTAGTTTAAGTTGCGAACTTAGCCATTACTCGACAATGGTTCTGAATCTCCTTATGCTATGGTAGAATGAGTTAAGTTGTTTAGAAATTGCTCTGAAGGTATTAAGAACTCAAATAGGTTAATGTATATTAAATCTAAACCTTTCCTTCATTTTTTCACGATCCTGTAACTATATGTTTTTTATAACGATACATAAAGAAAAGTTCATATCCTGAATTTATGTACATTATTCTCGCCTAATAACTTATCATATTCTCACTTATTGGGACTTTATATTTAGCTAAGTATTGATTTCTTCTAGTCAAGATAGTAGAGCGTCTATATATATATATATATATATCCTGCCTACTGATTATAGCTCCGTGGTAGTGAAAATACTGTAACACTATATGTGTGTGTGTATATATATATATATATATAACTAGTGGGCATGACTTTATTGGCCAACCTCAGATCAGATGGTAAGCTATATACCGAACTTACTGTGGACGAACACCTATGAGTGAGCCTAGAATGACTGAGATACAGAGTCTAGTATGGCTGAGTGCCTATAAGCGTGCCTACAACATCAGAGAAGTTACATGTACCGAGACTTATAGGGACGGACATCAATTTTACATACTATATTGAGAGAGTTGAGTTAGTATCAACATGTAAGCATACCTTCAGATTATCTTTGACTACTAGTTACTTTAAGTCAGTATAATATATATTCGGTTTCATCTTTCAGTAATCCTATTGCCAACATACTTGGTACAATGTTTTGTACTGACGTCCCTTTTGCTGAGGACGATGCATTTCATGCATGCAAGTCCTGTTAGACTACTGCATAAACCTTCCTAGTAGACAGAGTCAAACATTATCTTTGTTAGTAAGCTCCACTCCTCGGAGTTAACAGGTCTAGACCTTGGAGTACATTTTATATATATAGGTTTGATGGGTAAATCGAAACTCTGTCCCGAGCATGATATAGATTAGTTTTCTTAAGAGGCTTGTAGATGAGTCCTGTACATTTTTTATATCAGTATTGTGGCCTTGCCAGCCTTGTGTACATGTTAGTTTGGTATTGCAGGTTGTAGACATTTATAGTGGCCTCGTTAGCCTTGATTTGTAAGGTAGTCTTAGTCGGCCTAAGTTGAGGGTTACCCGTCCAGAGTTAATGGTAATAGAGTGGTACGCTCTAGCCAAATATGGCACCGAGTATCGACCATACTTCCTCAGGTTTAGGGCATGACATGCAAATCTCTATCAAATACGGCGCACCATATAATGCGATCATATGAAAACACGAAAACCACATTCTTAACCCTGAATCACAAGCACGATAGACATTCTGTCAGCCAGAAACCTTCCACTTGACCCCTATCTAAGAGAAAATCACAACATGCAACATACTCCTCATGCCTGTCGAAAACATTTGTTCCTAGCCGTGGTCGAGATCATCGAGAACTCTTTGAATTCCATTAGCACAAAATCAAACCATCAAAACTGAATCCCTTTGACTCAACCAAGTCACATAGGTTGCCAAGCCCTAGAGTATTTCCATAAATCACCTGTAGAGTCTCACTTGAAAAGGAACCGATCACTTCGATTACTATGATAATCCAAACCACTACGAAACTGACTTATTTCTTTGAGTTCCTCTATTTTCCTTCAAGTTAACACTTATCCTTGCTAGTACACTGTGATCCTTGTGGCAAAGCTCAGCACAAGCGATCCTAGCATGAAACTACATTCTCTTAAGGGAAATACTGCATTCCCTCTTAATTACCCAGTAGTGCCGCAACCAGACTGCCCACTTTGGGACACCTTATGTGAATTTGAAGTTGTTTCTTTAACCTTTCTCATATTGAAATGGATAATCACTAATGATACAAATATACCACAAGCCTCAACACCATCTAATGCAATCTGAGGTCTCCAACATATACAATTCAAGGGAATCCTTAAATTCCACATATGAATCCTGAACTCATTAAAACTTTCTCGAGAGTCATCCATTTGGCTCTAAGTTCCAATGCGCCACCAATACGAGCTGAATGACTTATGCTCCATTACCATACAAACGGCTAAAGAGGTAACCCCCATTTTTTATGTAACCGAGTGAATACCTTATCCTTGAACACAACACCTACCACATTAACAAATCTAAATCATTCAGTTATTCTCGTATGCCCATGAAATATAATACGTCATGCATTCGAAAATTTCTTTCGCATACTAACCTCGAAATTAGCCCCCTTCAAATCATAACTGATCCATAAATATGACTCAAACAAAAACTAATCTAACACGTGACCATGCGATCTAACTATAAACAGTAGACTCCCCCACTTTACTCGAAGCAATAGAACATAACATATGGTAAACCAAAATACCCTTACTCCATAACTGCCATGATCTCACACTGTAATTCAACTAAAACCTTCATAAGCTCATATAGCACCATCCATGAAATACCTCAAATCATCTGCTAAGAACACATTCATCCTCACAATAGTCGTAGGAACTTCCTCAAGCGATCCAAACTCAAAATTGTAGCATATATAACCCAATGATAGAAGAAAATCCCAACAAAAACACCATAAGGATAACATACCCGTAGTCTACCCTGCAGGAGATAGTCCACCTGCATAACCTCAAACTGGTACCTCTCTTTGACCTTATCATAATCACAACCACTATGCATTCACTTAACCTTCCCGAATCTAAACACGTCAACAAGACATAACAATATACTTCATTCCACAAATGAGCAACTGAAAGGTTCTTAACACACTCATAACTCAAGGTTGTACAACACATCAAGAGAGAAATCAAGCATCTATATTCCTTTTGCACCCTAAGAAAAATTCATCTCCTCACATATGAAATAATTTTATGCTTTCACATAATACTCATCATATATTTATCCAGCAACTCACTAACCATTAATGCCACTCCTAGGTATACTACAAGACATACTCACACCACTGAACCCATCGAGCCCAATTTGCGGTCTAAATTTGGCCTCAAATCCTACAGACTGGCTCATCTCCATAACACAGAGAACATATCTCTCTTGGGTTTGGCATAAAATCTAAAAATCCGAATTCTCAACTGAATCAAACTGAACCGAACTGAATAAACTTTTATTTCGGTATCAGATTTTTTGGTATTCATAGATATAGATATTTTGGTATTTCGGTATTTTGCTATGATACTCGGTATTCAGTTTTTGATATTTTGATATACCGAAATACTGAATTATTTAAGTCAAACATCACTTCTATTTCTATTTTCCAGTCCAATAAGCCTATGCCCGACACCCCAAGCCCCTAATTCCTTAATCTGTTAGGACTTAGTCCCTTTGGATTAGAGACTTGGTTACGGAAGTAGCTTCTGCTTAACCCTTTTCCCTTTACTATTCTAACAGTAGATTTCTCTAAAAAAATTTAAACGCTACTTGGCTACTACTGTAATTCATGACTACAATAGTAGAGACAGCGATGATGACTTCATGACCTCGGGGACGATGACTCCTCTCCTTGGCGACTTCTTGTTTGCTCATTGTTGATTCTTCAATCTCAAGTCTTTATTAGGTCCATAACTTTTTCATTATTCATTCTTCAATCTTCAGGTTTTATGTTAGTTTCAAATTTTTATATATTATTTAGTTTCTTATGTTTACAATAATCAGTTTTTGAGCATTTAAAGAATCTTTATTTTGGGGTTTTAGCTAGTGAAAAGTTATGAGTTTTAGACTTGTTGAAATGTGCTTGTGCAATTTATGCATAACGCAAGTGCAATCATACTTTTATTTATCATTTTTATCTACACATCTTATTTTCATACCATTAGCTTTATGGAAGTACTCATTGAAGTTGGCAATACTCATGTGGTGCTTAATTAGTTAGACTCTCTTGTTATAGTGAGAAATTACAAGTTTATGTTGTGTGGAAGGAACACATAATTCTTACTGTCCAAATGCTATATACATATTTAATTTTGGGTTTTGTGTTAGTTGAAGACTATTCACATACTATAAACATATCGATTGTTGGGTTTATGCGCTATTGGAGAGGACTTGTGCCCTTTATCTTCATCAAAAGAAATAGAGAAAAATATAGAATAATATGTAACTTTCTGATATAAAATAGATTAAATATTACCAAATGCAAACATTCTGGATAACATCCTCATTTTTCAATGCTGGTGTTACAGCTCATATTTTCGTACGTGAAAGTACATCGTAAGTGAATGGATCTAAGATCATAATGATATCATGTTTGAAAGTGAATAAATTAAGATAATAATGTTGGCTTGGAGGTTATAAATATTTAAGATCATGAACTGCATTTACCAAGAGGATTGGAAGGCTTATAAGCTAAACACATTGAAGAAAATAAGTTTTATCGAAAGTTGAGAAGTTGGGAATGTTATAACATGCACTTTTGAGGTGAGACTAAGATGCTCAAAATAATAAGGTGGTTATGTTATGAGTTATATTAGTCTTATGATAGTCATGTGTTATGTTTTGAAGTCAAGCGAGTTGTGGAATAAAAGTTGGCAAAGGCCATCACAAGTTACATTCATTAATATGCTGACAATTAGGTCAAATATAGTTGATCATTTCACCCAATTTACTTTGAATTACTGGATTATCTTCCTACAAAATTGAAGATCTAAAAATCTAGTTTCCAATGAATTAATTCGTTCATTGATGCCACATTGTAGTAAAGAGGTATTCATATTTCGTGAGACTACACAGACTAGAAGAGGACAAGTAGGTGCGTCACATATTTCCCAAAAGGAGATGCCTCAATTAAAAGTTCCTATAGTTGGCCAAGAGGGGACTTATAATGATTTATTAACTCATTTCTTTCACTCTTTTCTTAGAGAAATAAAATCGATTGAACCCCGACAAATCCTCCCCAAAAAGCCCACATAAACAAGGTAATTTTGGGTGATACGATGTGAGTCTAATCGCGAAAACCCCGGGCAGCTTGCTAGTTTCTCTTTATCCTTCTTGTAGCTGCACTGGGTGACTCATTTTAGATGAATAAGGACTAGGTTTTGCAGTTTCTACACAGTCCACGGTAAATTAACACTTCTCTTTTCTTTATCTATGCTTGTACGAGTTGTAACTCGATCGTAAAGAAAAGACCTAGCAAATTTTGAAGGAGTGGTATTGTAACGAGTCATTTTGAGCTTTTGCACTTTTCTCTCTAGTTCTTGGGCATGACTTTCCTCGTGTGATATATTATGACTTATGTAAATTGTTGATTTTGGTTTTCAGGGTAATTCGAATGAATTCGGAAGAATAGTTCTCAGTTTGAAGCTTGAAATTTTAAATGTTAGACGAAGATTTGACGTGTATGTATATGATCTTATATTGATATTTTTATAATTTAGTTAGCTCTGTTAGGTCATTTGGGAGTTGGAAGCATGATTGGAATGTATTTTGGAAGTCCGTGCAAGTTTTAGGCTTGTATTGGCGAAATTGAGATTTTTATATTTCCCGGTTGGTAGGTGAGATTTTGATTTAGGGGTCGGAAAGGAATTTCGGAAGTTGCAGTAGCTCCATTGTATTATTTTTGACATGTGTGCTAAATTTCAGGTCATTCGGACGTGGTTTGGTTGGATTTTTTTATAAAAAGCATAATTTAGAATATTTTGGAATTCTTAGGCTTGAATCCGATGCAAATTTAGTATTTTGATGTTGTTTTGAGTGTTCTGAAGGTTGGAACAAGTTTTAATGATGTTATGGGTTATTTTGGAATGTTTGGTTGACGTCCTGGGGGCCTCAGGTGAGTTTCGGGTGGTTAAACGGACTATTTCATGTTGTAGAAAGTTGCAGATTTTTGGCTTCAGCTGTTGCAGGGTTTTTTTCTTCGCAATCGCGTCGGGAGTCCAGCGATTCGTAGGGCTGTGATCGGGCAGTTCAGGTTGTGCGTCGCGATTGTATGATCTGAGTCACGATCGAGTGAGATTGGGCAAGTTATGCATCGCATTCACCTGGCCATATTCACGATCGTGTAGGTGTAATGTCCTGTACACCGCGTTCGCGTGAGTGTATCCACGATCGCTCAGGGTAAAATTTGGGCCAGCAAAGTTTGTGCTTCACGATCGCAATTAAGGGGATTTTATAGTTGGGCAGAATGTTTGAAAGACTTGTTCCGCGACTTTGAACCTAACTTCCACCATTTTTGAGCAATTTTGAAGCATTTTGAAGAGGATTGAAGAGGGATTCTAGGGGAAATACTTGGAGGTAACATTTTCGAACTTAATACTCGATTCTAATGTAGATTCCACCTAAGCCTAAATTGAAGAAACTAAGACTTGGAAACTTAGACCTTTGATTGAGGTTTTGAAGGACCATTTATGGTTAGATTTTGGAACTTTTGATATGTATGGACTCGTGGAGAGGTAAAGAATCTAACGATGTAAATATTATCGATTTTGAGATGTGGGCTCGTGGGTCGAGTTTTGGTAATTTCGGGACTCGCGTTGTTTTTTGATTGTTTTCGAGTGGGCTTCATCCATTTTGCATAATTTAATGGTTACATTCTATCTTTGGTAGATTCAGTGCATCCGGAGGCTGATTCGATGGGCAAGGCCTTGCGAGCTAGAGTTATGGCCAAATTGAGGTGAGTAATGATTTTAAAAGTTGTCCTAAGGGTATGAAACCCCAGATTACACAGCGTTCGGCTATGTTGAGGTGACGTACATGCTAGATGACGAGCGTGGAGTCGTTGACTGTTGGAGATTGGTACTTAGTCCATCCTAAATGACTGTTTTAGTGCGCATTTGATAGCAAATTGTTTGATATTATCATGTTTTGGGCTAAATGTCATAATCGGGCCTCGTGCCAACTGTTTGAACCCTTAGGGTATTTTTACTGATATTTTTCTCACTATTTGATTTCACAATTATGCTTAGTCATGCCATATTTTACTGGTTTGAAAACCCTGCTATATTATTCGGTTTTAAACAATTTAAATTATATTTTTAAATTGATAGCCTGTGTTGAGCTTCATGTTTTATTGTTGCCCAAGGGACTATGAGATTCTGACTGATTAAGGCTGAGGGTTGTGAGGATACTTTTGGGTCGGACTGTATGCCGCAACAGTGATATACTGATTATGATAATGAGGCCTAGGGCCTAAGATTGCACGCCATGAGGTGGCTTGTGATTGATATGAGGCCGAGAGCCTGTTTATGATGCCACGAGATGGCTTTATATTGCGCTTGGGCTGTAAGGGGCCCCTCCCAGAGTCTGTTCACCCCAAGTGAGCATGGTTACCCATTGAGATCTGAGAGATATCTTGAGGGGGTTGGTATTGTTTTCTGATATTGCCCGAAGAGCCAATTCCAATGTTACTTTACCCAAAGGGCAGTTCTTATGTGTTTACCATTTCTAGTTGTTTTTCCTATATGTTGTTTGACTTTTTAAAAGGTTTTTATGATATTTCACTATTTAGTTATGTTTACTAATTGTGTTATGCCTCTTATAGCTTAATGTTATGTTTAAAGTGATTTTATATCGCTCAGTCTTCATTTATTGTTATTACTCACTATGTTGGAGTGCTCATTTTATTCTCTGCACCCCTGTGTGTAGATTCGGGCGCTACAGGTCCTGCTAGCAAGGGCTGAGAGTTGCCTAGCAGATTTATAGAGTTTTACTATGTAGCTGCCCGTCGATTCGCATCCCGGTGCAATCTCACTTTATCTTATTTCCTTTCTGATTCAGTTATGTAGTAGTGGAGTAAAATTTAAGACTTATAGTATTATTTTAGATGCTCGTGACTCGTGACACCAGGATGTCGGGCTGTATTGGTTTTTAATTCCGCAAATTATACTGTGTATTGCTTATTTTGGGATTTTTATCATATTAAAGACTTAGTATTTATTATCTAAATTTTTTAAAAAAGAATATGAAGTCTGTCAGCTGGCCTTGTCTTCACGAGAGATTCCATCACGACCGGGTTGGGTTTAGGGTCGTGAAAACTTGGTGGCAAAGACAAGATTATATAGGTCTCATGAGTCATAAGCAGATTTAGTAGAGTCTCGTTGATCGGTATAGAGACGTCTGTACTTATCCTCGGGAGGCTGCAGAACCTTTAGGAAAAATATCACATTCTTGAATTCTTATCATGCGTCTTTGATTTAGCTTGAAAAGTAACTCTTTGAATTCCTTTCACGCATTTGTATGCGCGCATGAGCGCTTGGTATTAGACGTGCGTCGATGTCTTATGAATCCCTAATCGAGGGATGAGATATGATCTCTATGTGTTGATTTTGGGCCAATCTGGAAGACTTAGGGATGAATTTTGCCGATAGCTTGAGCCCGGAGTTGTTGATTATGCGAGCGCGTGCTTCTGGATCTATATGTTCTGTTGTGTCTCTATTTAGGGGAGTAAT
>MU734690.1:0-11254 GCA_026770625.1 Nicotiana glauca
ATTTTCTGTATTTTCGTATTACTACTGTATTTAATATTCCACATATTTTCTTTGTATTTTTCTTTTAATTTTTCTCATTTTCTAGAATTAAAGAGTAATTTTTCTATTTTTGGTATTTTCTAATTAACACAAAAATGTATTTTATTTTAATTTTCTTAAAAAAACAAACACTGGTATTTCTACACAATTATCAACAAGTTGCCACACAAAAATTATTTTTGCATGTATTTTTGGAATAATTTGCTTGGGGCAAAAATCACGTACTCACACTTGGATGTGGACTTGATTTCTCTTGTCTTGATTCCATATTTGGAAGTGTCCATTAGGTTCAAGATTAAAGAGTGTATTACAGCCGTCCGCCAGGAGTATGGTTGTACTATAACCAAAAGAAAGGCACATCTCGGTCGCAAACGTGCCTTTGAACTTATTTATGGCGATTGGGATAAGTCTTTTTCAAATCTGCCCAGGTACATGGCCGCACTACAACATTTTAACCCTGACACTATTGTTGATTGGAGGCGTAAGCGGAGTCCGGACAGACCCAAATATATTTTCAACTATGTGTTCTGGTCATTTAAAGCAACAATTGATGGTTTTATGCATTGTCGTCATGCAATTTCCATAGACTGTACTCATGTCTATGGAAAGTATGATATTAAGCTTTTGATTGCAGTTGCAGTTGATGCCAACGGACAAATATTACCACTAGCTTTTGCCATATATGCCAACGAAAGTGAAGAGACGTGGACGCTTTTTTTGAACCACTTGAAGAAGCACGTTGTCAAACATCGTTCAGGTATTTGTCTAATATCTTATCGGCATGGTGGTATTTTATGTTCTGTACGTCACTTGCCTGAATGGCAAGAACCATATGCATACCACCGTTACTGTGTGAGGTACCTGAAGGCCAATTTCCAGAAGAAATTTCCTGACAAGGCCTTGCATGACTTAATATGGATGGCTGCAACTGAGCACCGGCAGTGCAAATTCACGAGGCGCATGGAAGCGATTCGGCAGATAGATCTACGAGCCTATACTTGGTTGATGCGACATGAGCTTCACATATGGACATTGCATGCTGATGGCAGCAGACGATAGGGAGCCCTCACTACAAACGTGTCGGAGTCATTCAACGACTTGTTAAAATCTGGCTGTGGACTGCCTGTCACTGCCATGGTCTGCATGACATTTAAAATATTAATTAAATAACGCTATATCACAATTATAAAATATTAATAAGCCACAAAAACATACCAGTGCCTCGTGCCTCCCGACATATGGTCTGTAGCGATCGCCAAGTATATGAATGGGGTTCCCGATCATCAGTCGGGTGTGACGGTGGTACCATGACGTATACAGATGAATAGTTCCCTCCTGGGTAAATGTAGGTGGTGGCGGAATACGGTGACCTTGCTCCTCTCAAGTATGGAACTGCTGCTCTAGCCATCCCATATATATAACGTCCACCCTGGCACGGTAGTCCCGCTGATAGTATGTAGCCTCTCATCCAAGCTCCCCCGGTATAGGCTGGGGACGATGAAACTGGCGAAGCACACACTCTGTGGCATGATACTCAACCATATCGAAGAAGATCATCGGGACGGAGGTGCTCCAAAGCAGTCTGTCGACTAAGCAAATATCGGGCAGCTGAGCTAGTAACTCGTCATTGTATGGCGTCCAGATGAACTACCAAATAATAATATAAAAGTGAGTATGTGCAACACAACTCAATTACTAATTCGCCAGTGTAGGTACATATTTACTTGTCCGTCCACCAGCATATCTAACACATCCCTGACAAAGGGGAGATTATGATGAGCGTCGCTCCCTCGGTAGTTCCCCCGCCAGAGAATCCACCTAGAAGCCAGAGGGAGAAACGGATAAGCCTCACCGGGCGCAAGTGGTGGTAGAGGTGGCTGCAACAGCATGATCCGCTGCCAGGCCCAAACCTAAGATAAAAGGTTGGTGTAAAATTTATGAGTCATTTCGACCATATAGAATTCACACTAATGAACAGAGTATTCGAAAATGTTCTCACCTGTAGGAGGGGAAGAAAACCACATATGTCCACGGCTGGGCCCATGCTCGCCCGGCACATGCTCCTATACAGGTATGCTAGAACAGCAGCACCCCAGCTGTACTGGGGTAAATCATCCAACCGCTGAAGATGATGGAGAAAGCGCATACTCACAGTACTCCCTGAAGTGTTCGTGAACAAGACACACCCGAAAAGCAGGAGCAGCGCCAACCGCGTGTACCTTTGAATGTGGAGATCCTTCGTCTCGCCGGTAATGTCAGGGTGCAAAAACGCCATATGATCTCTGATGGCTGACAAAAGAACGCGACTGCCCCCAGCGCCACCCTGAGGTCTATAACCAGTAAACTGCCACATCATATCCAAAAACTGTGCACGCATCATGGATCTAATGTACTGGGGCAGTGCCACGGCCAGTTCATCTACGCGCAGCCCGTACAAAACCTGAACATCCTCCAGCGTGATGGTGGCCTCTCCAGTGGGAAAGTGAAAAATGTGCATCTCTGGTTGCCACCATTCTACCAACGACGTGATAAGAGACCAATCAAGTTGCATCTGTCCAATCTAAAAAATAGTATAGAAGCTCGTAGCCTGTAGGCGTGCGACTACCCGGGCATGGAAAGGATTCTCCACGATGAACTCCCATAAATCATCAGGTCTCCTAGGGCGGAGAGCCTATTTCGATAGCCGTCCCTCCCATACATAGGAGGACCTATGGTTGCCTTTCAACCCTAACAACTAATCCTCGGCAGGTCCAGGATGCGCATGCGAAGGAAAGGCCATGACGTCTACTATAATTTAAACAAAATTAATTGTGTGTTAGTTTAATAAATTAAATAATTATTTTTAATATTGGACTGAGTAATTATCTATGGATTTGAGGCTCGATATTTTAGGCCCGGTAGCACCAAGCTATCCTTAATTATTATGTGTGTCATTTTCAACATTTTTTAGAAATTTGTTTGTTTAATAAATTAAATTAAAATTTTTTGAATTGGACTTAATAATTATGTATGCCCTTCCAGGCTCGATATTTGAGGCCCGGTAGTACAAAGCTATACTTAATTATTATGTGTGTAATTTTCAATATTTTTTTAGAAATCTGTTAGTTTAATTAATTAAATTAAAAATTCTTGAATTAGACTTAATAATTATGAATGACTTCCAGGCTAGATATTTGAGGCTCGGTAGCACCAAGCTATACTTAATTATTATGTGTGTCATTTCAAATATTTTTTAGAAATTTGTTTGTTTAATAAATTAAATTAAAAATTCTTGAATTGGACTTAATAATTATGCATACCCTTCCAGGCTCGATATTTGAGGCCTGGTAGCACCAAGCTATACTTAATTATTATGTGTGTCATTTTCAATATTTTTTAGAAATTTGTTAGTTTAATTAATTCAATTAAAAATTCTTGAATTGGACTTAATAATTATGAATGGCTTCCAGGCTCGATATTTGAGGCCCGGTAGCACCAAGCTATACTTAATTATTATGTGAGTCATTTCAAACATTTTTTAGAAATTTATTTATTTAATAAATTAAATTAAAATTTATTGAATTAGACTTAATAATTATGAATGGCTTCCAGGCTCGATATTTGAGGTCCGGTAGCACCAAGCTATACTTAATTATTATGTGTGTCATTTCAAACATTTTTTAGAAATTTATTTGTTTAATAAATTAAATTAAAATTCTTGAATTGGACTTAATAATTATGTATGCCCTTCCAGGCTCGATATTTGAGGCCCGGTAGCACCAAGCTATACTTAATTATTATGTGTGTTATTTTCAATATTTTTTAGAAATTTGTTAGTTTAATTAATTAAATTAAAAATTCTTGAATTGGACTTAATAATTATGAATGGCTTCTAGGCTCGATATTTGAGGCCCGGTAGCAGCAAGATATACTTAATTATTATGTGTGTTATTTCAAAAAAATTTTAGAAATTTATTTGTTTAATAAATTAAATTAAAAATTCTTGAATTGGACTTAGTAATTATGTATACCCTTCCAGGCTCGATCTTTGAGGCCCGGTAGCACCAAGCTATACTTAATTATTATGTGTGTCACTTTCAATATTTTTTAGAAATTTGTTAGTTTAATTAATTAAATTAAAAATTCTTAAATTGGACTTAATAATTATGAATGGCTTCCAGGCTCGATATTTGAGGCCCGGTAGCACCAAGCTATATTTAATTATTATGTGTGTCATTTCAAATATTTTTTAGAAATTTATTTGTTTAATAAATTAAATTAAAAATTCTTGAATTGGACTTAATAATTATGTATGCCCTTCCAGGCTTGATGGAATTTTGTTAGATTAAAGAATTAAATTAAAAATTATTGAATTGGATTGAATAATTATGTATGGGTTCCCAGGCTCGATAATTGACCGCCGGTGGTACCAACTTATCCTTAATTATTATGCGTGTCAATTTCAGTATTTTTACAATTTTATTAATTTAATAAATTAAATAATTAATTATTGAATTGGACTGAGTAATTATCTATGAGTTTCGGGCTCAATATTTGAGTTATTTGACAACATATATTAATTTGTTACTTTTGTAAGTTTATTTTTATAAATTAAATAATTAATTTTGTAAAGTGTTATTGGATAGAGTTTGCAGTTACTACATACTTGAGGCTTTATATTTTACTAGTTGGAAAATGCTCTATATTTTGCACTTTACGCTAAAATGCTCTATATTTTACTAAGCTAAAAGCCTCTATATTTTACTATGCTAAAAGGTCACTATTACATATAAAAACAACAAACATAACATACAAATATGAACAACAAACTAAATAAATAATATTTATTTATTATTTAACCAAATAAAAAAATAACATTAACAATACAAATTATTTATCAGATTTTAATATTTTTTTGTCCCAAAACTAATAAATCAATCCGGATATAAACAAGATACAAATTTAAATGCAAACATAACACAAATTAACATGGAAACACATTAAACAATACAAATATGTATGTACTATTCAACATAAACAAAATCGAAATACCTCGATTTAAGTTTTTTGAATTTGATTGAAAAAGAATTTTTGCACCCGAAAGAAGGAATCCAAAGCTTGTCTTGTATGTGGGACCTACACTCTTTGCTTTTTAGGTGACGGGTGGGGCCCAATTTTTTTTTTTTTTAAATTCGACGAAGGGTGGGGGCACCAGAACTGTGGAGGATTTTTTTTTAATGGGGTCATCGAATTATGTTGGAGAAGAAGAAGAAGGGTTTATTTTATTAAGATAATTCACAGTACTATACTGTGAATTGCTTATACGCAGTATAGTACTGCGAATCGCTGGGCCCAAAAATCGGAGTAACTCAATTTGCAGTATTGTACTGCGAATTAGTTTTAATTTTTTTTAAAACTAATTTGCAGTACTTTAATGTGAATTATTTTAACGGCTAAAATTTCGTTAAAATAATTCGCAATATAGTACTGCGAATTATGTATTTAGGTAACTTTTTTTTAGCAGTAAAAACGTATTTTTTATCTAAAAAAACATTAGAAAAAATTCGGACTCGTTGGTTAGTACAAAACGAATACTAATATAGTTGATAGGTTGCTATGTTTAGTTAATTCGTACGCATTTGGTTGTCACGATCCTCCCATTTAATTTCACTTGAATTTCTTCACCGAGAGCTTTGCCTTAATGAATTACTGTCTACTGTGTTTCTAATACACATTGCAAACTGCTCCAATAGTGACAACCAAGTCCCACTAGTGAAAAATTAGGAACCTGTTTATTCTCATGATAATAATGGAGGTTGCTCGTCTACATCAAGTGTTGAAAAAGGGGTAATAGAATTACAAAATTGACAGGAACGTAACATGAACAACTATTAAACTATTCAAAGAAGTAGGGGGGCTCAGTCTACTGCTGCCTGCACTTTTGCTGAACTAAATGAGCATAAGAGTCATCTTTCGCCGCGGTGCATTTCGCCCCTGACCGAGTTAAAAACACCATAAACAATATCCAAATACACTCTATTAAGCTGTGGTGGCCGAAGAAGTATCTTCTTTGTGGTCACCAAAAATACGTTGCCTAAAGTCTTGCACCATCATAGGGAGTCCTTTCCTGAGAGCTACTTTTGGTTCCCAACCAAGCAACTCTTTAGCCCTTGAGATATCAGGCTTCCTCTTGTGTGGGTCATCCTCTGTGTTTGGTCTGAACTCAATCTGAGCATTTGGATCAATGGTTTCCTGGACCACCTGCACCATAAATGATACGTGTCACCAAAATGTGCTATACTGACAACATAATTTAACTCATCTAAACTGACAGTAAAAAGAACTTCCACAGACATATTTAAACATGTCACCTGCCTTATTTTTCAGGTTACTAATATTAGGTGATCTGATAGTGTATTTTTTTTAAAAAAATATTGTCAATATATAGAAGTTAAACTATTGATAATACCTACTTAGTTCAATCATTTTGATTAGGTGATGAAGAAGTCTAATTTGGAAAGACCGAACCAAGCTATAAAATGCCAATGCGAAGAAAGTATATCGTAATTCTGGAGAATCCAAGACTCAACAAGAGGACTTGGATGGTTGAAAAATATGTCATGCATCATTACATATAGGGGTATTCATGGTTCGGCTTGGATCGGTTTCCCCCCAAAAAGAAACCAAACCAAGTAAGTCGGTTTTTCAAATATTAGAACTAAACCAAACCAATTAAGTCGGTTTTTCTCGATTCGGTTTATGTCAGTTTTTCGGTTTTTTTCGGTTATTTGTCGGTTTTTTCTTAATGTAAAACATACACTATCAAACATATATTCCGGCGACCACATTTTCAAAGTAACACTATCAAATCAATTGCCCTTTGAGAAATCTATTATTTACCAAGATATATTGATTATAATTGAATCAAATAATTATGAATAATTTAAGGACTCAATTAAAAATATGTTATTTTTAACACAAAATGAATTCTTACACTAAACAAAAGAAAACTACCAATCAAACTATAATGTAAAGGTAAAGAACTATATTAAAAGTGCAAACTATTGACATTTACCATATTTTTTTTGAAATTTTGTATAACAATATACATATATATAGGTGTAATAATAAATTTGAAATAACTACTCTTATAGTCGGTTTGGTTCGATTTTTTTCTGATTAAAACCAAAACCAAACCAAATTTGATCGGTTTTTAAAATTCAAAACCAAAACCAAACCAAACCAAAAAGTATCGGTTTTTTTGGTCGGTTTGGTTTGGTTTTCGGTTTGGTTCGGTTTTCATGAACACCCCTAATTGCATACCTTAGCAAGTTCAAGCATTGTAAATTCGCCAGGGTTTCCGAGGTTGAATGGTCCAACGTGTTCTCCTTCCATCAAGCGCATAAGGCCCTCAACCTTCACAAGTAACCAAAATAAAACAAACTTTAGATTGTTACTCTTGAAAACTCAAGATTACAAGCCATGGTTTTTCACTTTTATTACATAATTGGTCTCAAGAAACAGCCGACTCTTACTATATCTTTTAACTTTATACACACAAACTTACCAGTGTCCAACTTTGACTAGTTAAGAAATGTATACTATACACTAATCGAATCTCAATCAACCTGAAGTTTTCTAAGGAGCTGAACACTAAAAAAAGAGTGGGGGCAAGTAAAGGTACAAAAGAATAAAGGAAATAGTTTCAACATATATCCACTAATAGCAAAAATGATTTTACACCATCAGGTTAAAATGACAACAATTAACTGTATATAATAATTCTAATTTGATAATCTAGCAAATAAAGTAAATTCTTTTTGAGAAAAACCTGCAATAATAGGTAAATATACTCTGATAGCATAAAAATTATTCACATTGTCAGTGTATGTAAGTTAAATGCTTCTCAGAAAAGATACTAAACCTCTACAAAAAAGTTAAATCCAAAAAATGCTGGTCCTACTAGAACATGGCATGTGCGTCCACACTACAATTTTTATCCTTGTAACAGACTTGGGACCCTTTAGGTCCAAGATATTAGAAATTGTTTCTTTTCATGTTGTACAATGTATGATGCATTCTAACAAAAGTACTTTTCACATTGATATATTGAGCACAATATTTATTTAGCAAAACCAGTTTGCATCTAGATGGCAACGTCAATTATTATTAAAGACTCTTCCATTTGAAAGCCACTTTGAGAAGCAAGCAGTGAGACATTAATACTGAAAAGGTAACAACATAATTAAATAGGCAAAAAGTAGGAACAACAGAAAAAAGTAGAGTGCATTACCAGATCTGAAACAAATTGGAAACTTCTTGTCTGCTTCCCATCTCCATAAACCGTCAAAGGCTCCTTCCTTAAGGCCTGTAGGCAAAGTGAAATTATGGTTTACAACAGTGCAAAATATCATATTTGCTTTTTGTTTTTTGTTTTTTGGTTTTCGGTTTAAGAATCCATTAAGTTCACATTAGATTTTTATATTTGGGTAGGTGGAGAAGTTCACCTGAGCGACAAAGTTGCTGACAACGCGACCATCATCAATGCACATACGAGGTCCATAGGTGTTAAAGATCCTAGCAATCCTCACCTGCAACCACATGCATACATCAATATATTAATTTAGAACAGCAAGACGAGTTTGACTAACATAAACTTGAAATTATATTTACACAATCAACTCATATAAAAGCCAATTACATGTAACTTTATATATCAAACATGGACTGGTAACCTACAAAATATGGTAAACGACTAAGTACTTGTGCAATAGAGAAATAATACATCTGTCTCCAGAGATGTGGTTAAACTTTTACTTTTTTGCGTTTTGTCCATGTAATGCCAGAAAAACAACAATTACACTATGTATGGAGTGTAAACTGTAAGCTTCAATTATAAAAGATAACTTAGTTAAAATTCATTTTAGCCTCGATTATGGATTGAAAAAGGAGGGAAGTACGAACCTCCACGCCAGCACCTCTGTGGTAGTCCATGGTCAACGTTTCAGCCGTTCGCTTTCCCTCATCGTAGCAACTTCGGACACCTGTTAATTTACCATTCTTGGTCAGTACACCCCACTACTCACACATTTGTAACTATTCTAGATTTACATTAAAATATTCACACAAAAAAGAGAGATTACGTAAGACCAGCTCGTTGCACAAAGCATTCTGCATTCACAAATGGTGGAGAGAAGAGCTATACCCCAATATAATGTAGGGAGCACTCTGATGCAAGCATCAGTGGCTGATTTCACAGCTCAAACTCATGACCTATAGGTCACACGAAGACAACTTGACTGTTGCTCCAAGACTCCAAGAAAACTTAGCTGATTAAGAGAGACCATTATCCTAAGTTATCATATGGAAATTCATGTTATAATTCAACTGCGTTACTTTTTTTTTATGACGGTGATGTTCGAGCCAATTCACACATATCTCAACTATTCCACTGGGTGCTATCTCCCAAAAGCACAAGTACCGGATAACTCAACGCTTGGGCAAATAAAAAAAAATTATCTAATGTTTTTTCTTGGTTGAAATTGAATTTGAGACCTTACGGCTTCATTACCCACTAAGTCAAGCTCTTTGGGCGTAATTCCACTACAACATTCTGTACGAATTCATTAACTTCTAACAACTACTAGTCCAATTAAATTTTTTTTCCTCTTCCTCGGGTAAAACTATTCCTGTTTCATATTTTAAAAAATTGAAAAAAAAGAAGAGAAAAAGACAAAAATATATACATTACTTA
Organism: Nicotiana glauca; assembly: GCA_026770625.1. Classification (NCBI taxonomy): domain Eukaryota; kingdom Viridiplantae; phylum Streptophyta; class Magnoliopsida; order Solanales; family Solanaceae; genus Nicotiana; species Nicotiana glauca. The sequence goes on from MU734690.1 coordinate 9,773, forward strand.
AGCTAATTTATTTTATTCTAGGACAAAACCTAATGGAGTAAAAAAGAGAGAAGATTCAAGAGAAAAGGGCGCGCCAATTAAATGAAAAAGGAAAAGATAGGTGGAATGAAGCGGCAGGACCCGCAAATCACGGTTTAATAGTTGACAAACTTTAATTTCCGACCGGATCTAAGGAAAGAAAACTTCATTAGTTGTCATCATCGTTGAACACGTGGCTCCACAGTCATACAACGCACGACTCGGTTCCTTAAAAGAGTCTGCCAACGTTCACGTTAGTCACAACCTTTAAGACCCAACACTAACGTGAGCCATACCCCTTCATGTTTATTGTTGTATCCACGGACACATTACTAGATTTCATTTCACCAGCAACAAATGCCAACATCATTGAACGAAAATGAAATTTAAAATAACAAAAGAAACTCACCGATGGGATTAACATTGCCCCAGTATGTCTCCTTCTGTGGATGTTCCAATGGATCACCGTACACTTCGCTGGTGCTCGTTAGCAAAAACCGCGCACCGACTCTTTTAGCTAATCCCAGCATGTTCAATGTCCCCACCACATTAGTCTTGTAAAATTGCTCCGTCAAGGATTAACATGTTTTTATTCTAACATTAATAATATTACGACATATAAAAAATAGAATTAGAGACCAAAACACAACACAAATTAACATGACTACTGACTAGCAATGATGAAAATAAAAAAGATATAATAGTCTTGACGGGGTTATGCTTGTAATGAACAGGGGAAGCAGGGCAAGCAAGGTGATAGATCTGGTCAACTTCAAGCAAAAGTGGCTCAACGACGTCGTGTCGAATGAGCTCAAACCTAGGGTTACCGAAATGGTGCATAACATTCTCTTTGCGACCGGTGAAAAAGTTATCAACGACAATCACGCTATCACCTCTAGCAATCAAACGGTCCACAAGGTGGCTACCTACAAAACCGGCACCACCGGTCACTACGATCCTCAAACCCTTACGTTGCAAGCCCAACGGGATCTTCCCGCCCGAATTGAACAACCCGAATCCGGGTCGGTTCTGATAGATCATACGGTGAGCCACCTGTGACTGAGTCGACTCGGAGGGTAAGTACGAGTCGTAGATCGCGTTGTTCGCGTAATTTAAGCTGCCAGAACGAGACGAGGGCAAAAGGGCGAAAATAAGAGAGGCGATAGCAATGCCCGCAAATAGGAAAACGATGCGTTGTTCGCGTAACAAGTAACGAACGGGTCGAATTACACTCAACCATGGCTTGTCTGGTTTCGGAGTGTAAACGTCGGGAACCGGCTGTGATTCCGGTCCACGGTAGATCAATTCAGAAGCCATAGTTATATATTATTGGTATTTTTATTGCCTTCCCTTTCTTCTCTCAAAAACTCTTTTTGTCTATGCAGAAAGAAAGAGAGAAAAAAGCTGGCCTCCGGATAATTTGTGGAAATTGGAAATAAATATGGGGGGGGGGGGGGGGGAAAA
>MU734690.1:12549-67070 GCA_026770625.1 Nicotiana glauca
GGGGGGGGGGGGGAGGGAAAAGAGAGCTGGGACAAGAGGATTTTTCGCCGGGAATTCTCATTCACACTATGGGCTGGCGCGTGGAGCTGATTTTTGAAGTTACCCTGACTTTTTTTCATGTAGTACACTAGTTTTTAATAGGTCACTTCGTAATATATAAAAGTAACCCTTAGAGGTTTCGGGTTCGAGCATTGGATATGAAAAAATCTTTGTTAGGGATCACTTCTACTTAGCCCTACACGATATGAGTGTAAATATAGTCGGACTTTAATGCGAGTACCAAATACCATATGGGTAACCCAAAACAAATATTGCTAAAAGTATATTGTGTAGTAATTTTTAATTTTTTTGTTGTGAGGAGAGGGATTCAATTTTGAATAGATCCACCAAAAATGGCTTTATTTTTATGTGATTTGGAGACTAATTATTTTTATAGTCGTATTTGTTTCATGACTAATCTCGACAAAGTTAAAACTATTTATTTCATTGAGAAAAATATTTTTGGAGTATTCCTAGGTGGAACAAAATTACAACTATAATACAGTACAAATATGATCATTAAACTGCAAATAAAAAGTGCGACCTAGCAGTAGTTAAAACTATGAAAGGTCACGATTCGTATTTCAACGGAGATAAAATATATTAGCTAGGTGGCTTAGCTTGCTAAAAAAAGTTATCTATGTTGGTAGCAAGTATTCGATTAAAGTTATCAGAAACAAGTTGAAATAACTTTCTGAAAATCTTTTTTAGGGAGGGGGATTCTTCAGGATAGGTGTATAGACTCAACGGAAGTCATACTAACAAATGGAGTTAAATATGTTGGTAGATGAATCTTTGCCTCGAATCTTCGGAAAGAAAAAGAATGAAGTGAAGCATAAATGTATATGCTTACGTATTAATACTATCTCAGATGATTAATGATAATTTGAATTCGTTCTTTTTTACAAAAAGTTAAAGAATTGGTTTGAATCAATTCTACGTTAAAGATGTGTCTGGTTGATTATTAGTTTAAGAAGTTTGCTAGCTATTCAATCCCACCAAACAATATTTCTGTGTTTCAATTTTTCGTAATCAACAGATTTGGTGTATGCTCCCAACTTATGGAACCTCATTTTCTGCAACGGTGAAGAACGTGTAGTTCAAAAAGAAAGTAGGAATAAATAAATAAAGTTTGAAGAAAGGGGAATGAGCAAATGAATTGATATTACTAATTACATAAACGGAAAAATAAACTACTTCCTACTTATTAATTTTCAATTTAATTTTGTTATCAGAGTAAGTAGCAACGTGGTACCATTGAGAATCCAGCCCATTTACAGCACGTATATGGCTTTCCCAAATGAGAAAGAATAATCTTTGTTGAATGTCGGAAGTTCATTGGTTCTAGATTTAGGACAGTGTCATAGGGGGCCAGTTGAAATTTCAAAATCAAAATCATATACCATCTTTGTCGTATTAAAATCTGTTTTAGGTCAACTAACCACAATTAAAAAAAATTAAAACCAAACATATATTAATTCCCGTTAGTTTATGTTTCCAGATTCCAGTGCATCATTCAGTAGTATAGATCCAACTTATAAGTGGTGAAAAAAGAGGAATGACCTATAAAAAGTGGATGTAACTCTTATGAATACGGTAATATTATCTTAAAAATAATTCCACTGCATGTGCATGGTTACTTTCTTATGAATGATGATGCCCTGCTTTCCTAAAAGGTACTACTTAGTATTAAGCAGGAATACAATAAACATAGGAAGTAATTAAGGAGGAGAGTGTACTCTGCTTTCCTAAATGAGTAGTAAAAAATTAGACGTTGTTGATATTTTCTTAGCTAATAAATGGATTATGATATTAATTAATTCCTAATCTCAGTTATTTACTAGTTTTGTGACTATACCTAGAGGTAGTAATTTAAGATAAGCTAAGTCAACCTTTCTAAGTGTCATCTGCAGTAGCGTTCGTTAGATCCAATTATGGTTCCTACTTTCATATTTCTTTGGTGTTTTAAAAAATATCCCATTGTTCATCCTCCCTTTTTAAATAGACATTCGTAGCTTTTGTAAAAATAAACTATTCGATTCAAGTAATCTCCTTGACTTGTTAAAGCACACTTTCTAAATTTCACGATATATGACAGGTTCGCGAAAATTTTAACATTATTTTTATTTTTTTTAAAGTGCATTTATAGGCTAGCACCGTCAGTTCTTCCGTCAAAGATCATCAATACTTTTGGCCAAACAACTGTAAAACTAGTAACATTACTATTATATGGAAAAGGGACAGAATTGACCATAGATTATTGGAGTTAGTATAATAATAAATTCGGATTACTTGTTTTGCAACAAGATCCTCACCGTAATCTTTTCGACTCAGGACTACCCTTACCACTACAGCCAGGTAAAAAAAACTTAGTTGATTTTCACGTGTGATTGTCCCATTGGTCTAACTTAAAACTTACCTAAATTAAAATAACAGAAAAGGTTCAAAAATATCCCTAAACTTTTGGAGTAGGTACAATAATACCCTTCGACTCAAAAAGATCTCTCTCCCCTCCAGCCCCACCCCCCTCTAGCATGTATGAGTTCATATTCTTCTTCTTCTTCTCATCCTTTTTTTGACCTTGCACTCTATTTGAATAATCACTACAAACACCATTAAAGTTTATTTTCAGATAGCCAAAATTTTTAGTCACCAATACTTTACGTCATACCACTTTCAATATGAACACTAACAGAGTGTCAATGGTAATGGTCATTGAGCATTTGCAATTTTTTTGTTGTATATTTCCTGATAACTCCGCATCCAATTTCGATATTATACCAAAGTTTGATTTGGTCTCTGCCTGGACCTCGACCCTTTTCTTCTATATTGGCTCACAATAGTCTGAACATCCGATCATGTCCATAAATTAAGTTATTGTACGAGGATGCTCTCCAGGATATATCAACACCGCCAATTTTAAAAAAGAGACGGTAAAATCAAGAGGAATATTTGAGATCCTATGCCTGAGAACATTGACGGATCCAATATTTTAAGGTAATGGGTGCTCACTAATAATTAGTGCTAACAATATAGGAGGAGTCGGATTGATATGGATGGATTGAATAAATTTTAGACAATACGGAAAAAAAATCGATCCACACATATTTAATACGAACAAAACATAGATTGAATGACAAAAAATGTGAATATCTATATTTTCTTGAATATTATCATTATTGTGAGGATTCTAAACCACAATATAGGCCGTCAAATTTGGTGGTGCTAAATTGAATATATTTTCTTTTTGTGCCACGATGAACTAAAGTTAAGAACAAAAGGGAAAGCCATTTAAAAGGGAGATGAAAAAGAAAGTCAAAGAGTGCACAACGTGAGAATCGAACTCCAGATCACGTACATCACATACTTAGATTCCATTAACCAGTTGCACCCACCAGTCCGTTTGTGTAATGGGTGCTCACCTAAATATATATCCATTTCATGCGAAAATCATTTACCTCGAAAATACGAGTAACAATAAAATTTGATTTGTGATTTTAAAGATATGTGATTTAGTTCAATATTAATTAATAATCAAGAAGTATAAAGTATAGATGAAAGAAATGAATGAATCAAACCAGTGTTACTAAACAGTATCGGTCTCGAGCTACCTCGAGATGAACCAAGAACAATAAAGTAAGAACAGTAAAGAGAAAAGACAAATCTGATGAACAATGAGCCAGAAAAATAAGATAGTATATTCTTTGCCAATGATTGGATGATGTTTAAAAATGATAGGGGTCCCCTTTATATAATAGGGGAACCCTAAATAAGGTACATTTCCATTTACAATAAGGAATCTTATTGGGACACCTGTCTAACTGCCCAATATGGAATCGTACAATTCTATTCCAGGATTAGTGCCATGATTTTGGGGAAGTGGCAGGAATCTCACTTATTCTATTAAAGATCTGTAACGATATTATTTCGGGTTCGAGCATACTCGGCTTCGATATTCATCGTACTTCGATCCTCGGGCATTGTATCCTATCTTCAAGCACAAGTCTGGTCCATCGGGCTCGAACTCGACCTTGCCTGAACTCGGTCTTAAGACGACCCCTCAAGCCTAGAGATCGAAGGCATATGATTTGACCGTATACAGATAGTTCCCGTATTTCTTAGAGTAGGTCGATAAGAAAGTATTGATCTTCGATGCTCCGACGCCTTGATCCTGATGTCAATCTCGTGATGTCAGTGGCTAAAGTGACTGAAAGGTCGCTTTCGTGCAGTTCCCAAAGTCATTAATTGGGGGAGGCTAACGGTCGGCTATTTGGCTTCCCCAATACACTTAAAAGACTTCTATAAATAAGCCAAGTTCTCAATTTTTCAAACTTTACTTCTCAAATCGTTCTCAAAATCTCATTAGCTCCTTCAACTTCTCTGAGTTCACCCTTCTCTCAATTTGTTCTTACTTCATTATCACCCTTTTCTCTTCTCTTGAATTTCCAAATCATAATGGCTAAAACATCTAAATTTGTTCCCCAAAAAGAAAAATCCTCTTCATCATTGCGGTTGGCCAAACGTAAAATGGTGGTGCCACCTCGTATCGAGGAGTGTATTCCCCCGCCGTGTGAAACAACATCTGATTTCAAAATCGAAAAAACTGCATCGACACCAGGCCGATGTGAGCCCATGTATTGATACATCTGTTTGATAATCGAAGATGAGCTCGAGCATGTGAAAAAGGACTGCAACTGGGAGAACAAAGATGTAGTGATCCCTTCCCCTGAAGAGGACATCACTACTCATAAAGCAGGGTACTTAAGCATGTATACCTACCCATTCACACTAGGCCCTGCCGATCCAGCTCTGGGTCCCATTGATCCAGTTATTGTGAGCAAGTGATTTTTGCCTCACAGGAATTACTCCCATAAAAATCAAAACAAAATATTTGTTTTATTGTATGTAATTCTTGTGAATTTTCGTGATATTTTTTGTTATTGTTTGCATTCGTGTGTGCACTTTTATTTGAGCAAATTAATGAAAAAATACAAAAATAAGTTACATTTGTATTTTTAGGATTTAATTTTACAATTAGGGTTAATTAAGCAAGTGTCTGTTTTACAAAAATAAAAAGAAATCACAAAAATAACGTACTTTGTATTTTAGTGTTTAATTGTGTGATTTGATATTTAATTATATATAATAATTGTTATTTAGAGTTAATTAATATCTTTGATATAATTTGGTTTTATAATTTAATCTAGAATTTTTGGTTTTAATGTCGAAATTAATTAGGAGGAAAATTGAAGAGAAAAATAAAATAAGAAGACAAGAAATCAAAGTCTTGGGCCAGTTTTAAATAAATTCATCGGCCCAATCGACGCCCCCACCCGGTCCAATTTGATTAGGCATTTCGACCGTCCAAACGACATTGTTTTTGTCACACACAATCCGAACCGTCGATCTCCTTAGATCGAACGGTCCAGTCCGCCTCCAGCATCGAAGAAATGATGTCGTTTCAAGCTTGTGATCTTAACTATTCATTTCATCTTGATCCAACGATCCAAAGACGTTCTCATAACCCGGTCCGCGCCCGACCCATTCCTATCAAGCACCGATCCGGTCTTAGAGACGTCTAAACGACGCCGTTTCATTAAGTCAAATGATCCTGGCCATTGATCTTAATTGATCTAATGGTCTGGATTCGTTCCACCCCTTCATATATATATATATATATATATATATATTTCCAAACAGACCCGGCCCCCCAAAACCAAAACCCCCTTTTTGCCTTCGTCTCTAACCATCAGAGATGAAACCTAACGCCACCGCCCACCACCGCGTCGAAAATCGCCTACGGCGGTGGTCGGCATCCAAACAGCCCCAAAATTACACCGTCGATTCACCTCGACCTCCCCATCCCCGATCCACCCTCATCTTCCTTCGAATCCCAGCCCATCTCTTTGAATAACCAAAAACCTAACAGTTTCTCCACCGTGTCCGGTGACATCACCTCCGATGGCCGCCAAAGTTACACCCCTGAACCCCCTTGACTTCCTCTTGCCCAATCACTAACCATCTTCCTTCGAGTCGACTCAGAACCCTTCGAATGTTAGTTTAAGTCCAGAAACCCTAGCGCCGCCACAAAATCCCCTGGTGGCGATGCCACCTCCCCTTAGCCTCAAATCAACACCAGATGATCACCACACTACCCTCACCCTAAATCCACGACTGACTCTTTTCAAATATCCCCAGGACTCGTCGAATTTGAAATAAAAATAGACTCGAAGAGGTTAAGTTCCAGAGTTCGTGTACACGAATGATTAAGACCAAACGAGACCTCAATCATGTGTTTTCATCTGAGAACACGTGATTGAGACCTCGTTTGGTTGAAATCAAGAATTCGAAGAGAAGAATTTCTGAGTCTAGCCAGTTTAGGTAATCCCGTTCATTTTTACTCTTTTCTTTTCTTTCATTGTTCTTGTTTTGTTGTTTTGTGAGATGTTTCCTCAACATGCTTTCTTTAGCTTGTTTAACTTCTGGTTCAATTAAGTCTGTTATGAAAATCTGTTTGCAACTTTTGTTTTAACTTCTGATCTTGTTTAAATTGTTTCAAAGTTTTAATTTCAAAAGAGTCAGTCCTTGATTGTTTGCTAGTCAATTTCAATCTTGAATCGTTTGTATGAGAAATATTTTTGACAGTGAAATGGTAAAACTTCTAGGGTCAGAATTTGATACCCTGTGTTTTTGGTCACCATTTGATTTCTGATTTAGAGAATGGATAGATAGCACAGGATTTAAAGGGTTTAATTTGAGGATGAAAGCTTAACAAATTGTTTAAGATTAGTGGAAGGCCAACATAAGTTGTCAGGGCACACCTAATTTAAATATTAGTTTGCCCATAATAATTGAATTAAAATAAAGGGAAAAGGGGTTTATTAATGGAGCTGACATTGAGTAGTGGAGAAAACCAGGGAATAACATGGGTTAAACATTTTCTTAATGGGGTTAATGCTATCATGAGCTGGAAAAGGTTTTATGGAGGGTATAAATAGAGGAGACTTGATCAAAGAAAAAAAAACCTGGTAGATAGAGAGAACACTTAAGAATTCTAAGTTGTTGAAAGATTTCACTAAAAAGAAACACAGAACACCTGAGGAGAACACTTTGAGAGCTGAAAAACACCTGAAACCTCAGTAATTTAGTAGGCACACATCTAAGAAAGAAAACACCATTGTTTTATTGAGCTTCTGGATTCTAATTTCGACTGATATTGGCTGTTTTGCACCTGAAGTCTTTCTGAGTGTCCTGGAACCAATTTCCAGCTTCATTTGGGTTCGTTCAAATCATTTTTAGTAGGTTTATTGGTTGGTTTGGGTTCAAACACTTCCTGGGTTGGATTTCAAGTTAAAATTTGACCTGTTCAAGTCAATTTTTGGGTTGTCGATTGGTTGTGTTTCATTGCTGCGATTCCGGACTTAGCGATGGTTCTCTTGGCTTGTAGAACTGCTATTTCATTGCTGCTGAATTGCTGTTTGATGCTATTAACTGCTCTTTCTTCATTATTGTAACCTCCAGGTACTCACCTTGTCTCAATAAAACTGGTGAAGGCTCAATATAGAATTGATATAACAGTTTAAATGATGAAATGTGACTGCAGTCGATCTCTGAGTTTTCTATTCCGTGTTTTAGTTAAAAATGCATAGAGCAATCACGTTTTATCAAGTTGTAATTAATTGGATTGTCAGGACTTGTATAATTGCATAATTACTCTGCCAGTAACATTAGTTTAGTGTGGTTTGCGGGCAATCGACTTATTGGACCTTTAGAATCATAGGAACGTGTTTTCAAGTAGCTTTAGTTTAGTATGCTTAATTTGAGCCTTATATTTTTCATATTAGGCTGAATTTGTCTAGTAGCTTAAAAAAAAGGGACTGGTTATTTCATTTATGCACTGCATGCACGCCTATTAAAAGTGTAATTTACTTACATCTTTTCAAAACTAGTAATTGATGGTTCACGGTTCAACTTGATAGCCATGACTAAAATAAGTATCAGTAAGTTCTAGCGTTTATGCCTAGTGTCCGGATCTTTTGTTGAACTTGTTCCAAACGTATAAGTGTGAAGTTAAAACGGCTATTAGATTCTAGGTTAATCATTAGCCAATACCAAGCCTTATACTGGTTTGATATTGGCCAATAGTATTTGATTGGAATATTTGGTACACTGATCTCTTTTACAAAATAGCGACAGGCCCAGAAATTAATTCTATAGGCTCAATCGCGAGCCGAAGAAATAAAGCCTTCATGTTTAACTGATAATTGGGCCTCCTGACCCGATCGTGGGCCCAAAGCTGGCAAGTGTATTCTCTTTTTCCTTGGACCAATTATGAAGCCCAAGAAGCTGGAAGTTGGAATCTGTGTTAAGGTCAATGGGTTAATTTTATAACGTAGGCTTGGACCTCCTAGTTAAGTAGCGTGGTTGAGTTAAGAGGTTTACCTATTGTTCAAGCATGAACTTGAACTTGAGGTCCAAATTCCTTGATCAATTTATGTGATAGCAACTAATAATATTAATTAATTAGGGCCTTTTAGAGACAAATCTAACAGAAAACCGTAGTCTGCTTTAGGTTGGCTTTTAAATAAAATAAACGAGACGAGCCTCGCCAAATGAAATGCATAAACTGCGGGGGCCTCTTCAAATACTCATATTAAAACACTTAGAATTCGGGACGTGCCGTTTAGCAAATTTTCACGGCCTCCCGCGAAGTTAATAACACGTTAGTCGCTTTAGGCACACTTTAAATAATTTTACCTTTTTAAATACGGGTGAGCATTTCATGCAACACAAATCCTAATCCTAAAACTTTGAATAAGAACGTGTCAAGGATCCGGGTGCATTTCATGTGACGTGATCCAAAAATATATTTTTAAACGGCGTTCAATTTCTTAAAATTTAATTAAAAGCGATAAACAATTCTAAAAATTGCACTATAGGATGACATGTATAAAAATCATATTTTAGCCAAATATATCAGTTGAGCGACCGTGCTAGAACCACGAAACTCGGGAATGCCTAACCCCTTCTCCTGGGTTAACGGAATTCCTTACCCGGATTTTTGGTTCGCGGACTGTAATATAGAGTCAACCCTTTCCTCGATTCGGGATTCATACCGGTGACTTGGGACACCATAAATCTCCCAAGTGGCGACTCTGAATCTCTTAATAAACGAATCCCGTTTTGATTGTCCTTTAATTGGAAAAACTCCCTTTATTATACTCTTCACGGGGTGTAGTAGTAGAAAAAGGAGGTGTGACAGCTCTGGCGACTCTGCTGGGGATCCGAACCCAGAATCTCTGGTTCAGGGTTCAAGAATTTGAGCTTGGTATATTTGTTGTATTTTGATAGTATATTATCTGATTTTTCTACATGTTTCATGCTATATGTGCTAAATGCTTTACCGCTTTGATATTTGGTGAATTGTATATAAACTGTTACGAATCCCTTCCTCTATCTCTGAGTCTTCTACATCATGGAGAAGGGTGCACTTCGTGTAGCTTCTCTTCTGTTTAGAGTCTTTTCCCATTTAAGAACGAGGTTCGGATAAGTTGCTAAGCCGGCGGAGCTTCTGTATCCCCGGTACGCTGCCCCCCCCCCGGCTCGAGTTGTCTGCTCGGGTAAGCCAAGTCTAGAATAATAAACCCAGATTTTCAACCTAGAAAAACAAAGCCTCATACCGGATCCCTAGTAGGAAAGATTGTTTGCATCATGTGCATTTGGTTTTGGAGACTCAACACAGGGATTGCGTCTGTCTAAGACAGGTGTACCCAAAATAACAGACCATCTTGATGCATCATATGTGCTACATGTTGCATTTATTCAAGGGCAAAAGGGTCATTTGACGGACCAATGATAGCTGAGGGCAAATGAAAAAATGAAAAAAAAGGGAAAAATAATGAAAAAAAAAGAAAAAAAAGAGGTGAAGTATGAAAATAAAGCAAGTAGGGCTCAGTTATGTTTTTTTTTGTTACGTTTTTATTGAGAAAAAGACAAAAAAAAATGCATGAAAAATTCAAAAAAAAGAAAATTTTACACCTTTTTGTCATTTTCAGAAAATAAAAAAAAATCAAAAAAGGGGAAAAGAAAATCCAAAAAAAAGATTTTGCATGTTTCATCATTTTTCAAGAAAAGCAAAAATATGGTTTCTCTAAATTAGTTGTTTTTTTAATTCTAAACCGTATCCAATCTGCCCGAACTACGCGAATCTGATTCTCGTCTCTCGAGGCGGGATACGTAGGAAACCCACATAGGGTCCGGTCTTCTTAGTAAATTTTGAGTTCTTGGTTTCGCGGGATCTTAGCCAAATCTTACATTTTTAGCCACTTTTAGCCACATAGGTTAATTTTAGGAAAAAATAATCGCAACCTCTTGCATGTGTCTAATAGGGAATGTTATTGTCTCACATAGTATTGGTTTAAGTTTTCTCATACAGGTATGGATTTACTTACCAGAGTTTGAGCATGACAGATACCCCAGGACCGCTATATTCAGGAGTTGCTTAAGCAGATTTATTTTTATTTTTAGTTATTTTTTAGTATATTTTTTTATGTCGTCTTTTACTTTCTAATTTTGTACAGTGATGTCAAGTTTTTGTTATTGTACTTTGTGATAAGGTGTGGTGTAATTCAAAAATTCAAAAAAAAAAAGGAGATGTTGCATTTTATATTTTCGTTATAAGTTTCCTTTAAGAATGCTAATTCTAGAAAATGAAATAATTTTTGAGGTTGTTTTTCCTTTAGGCAATTAATATCTAGGACTTAAAATAAATTATTTTATGTTTCCTTTGGTATATTAGGACCAAAATTCAAAAAAAAAAAAATAGAGAATTTTCTTTTAGTACTTCTTTAAAAGCTTTCTTTAAGGTGTTAATTCCAAAATCCAAAAAGATTTCTTTTTGAGGTGTTTCCTTGGAAAATTAGTGAAAAAAAAAAGTTCTTTTCATTAGAACTTTAGGATATTGTACATAGACAATAAAAATACTTTATCTTTTGTTTATCATTAGAATTTCTTCTTGAGGAAAATCAAAGTTGAAATCCAAAAATATTTTATTTTATCTTTTTCATTGCTTGTTTTGAAATATTGCGTCAGGATATCAAATGAAAATTTAAAATATATTTATATTTCTGTGGTTTATTCCTTAGATTTCCTTCTCTAAAACAAAAAGAAAAAAAGAATCAAAAAATATTTTTTTCTTCTAGGATTTTTCCTTAATAGATTATTTGTTTCAAAAGGAAAAAAGAAAAAAGAAAAAAACATGCTCGTTAAGCTTGAGTTTAGAATATGTCATAGAACATTAAGTCTAGAAAATTCAAAAAAAAATGAAAATGATTTGCTTCTTTCATTTCTCTTTTCTCATCGGAGTAGTCATTAAAGTAAAAAAGAAAAAAAGAAAAAAAAAAGAGAAAAAAAAAGAGAATGTTAGTTTGTTTACTTTATTCCCGTTTTTTCAAGAACTACGTAAAGATCTGATTCATGCGGGGTCATGATACGTAAGCAACCTACATAGGGTTTGATCGAATCTTTTTATAAAAGGAAAAGGAAAAAAAAAAGGAAAAAGAGAGAAAAAAAAAAAAGAAAAGATGGTGAAATTGTGGGAGGTGAGAAATGAGAAGGAAGAAAAAGAGTGATAATTAGAAGGAAAAAAAGGAAGAAAAATGAGCGAGCTAAAGAAGGGCGAGGAAAGAAAAGAAAGGAGAGAGGTTGAAATGAACAAATTGGGATGATGCCAACTGACCTTTGTACCCTCTAAGTCATTTTAGAACCGATAACTGTGGCTAGGTGCATTGCACGTAAAGTGAAATTATCTTATGTTAAATGCCTTAACGCTAACGTGATGGACTCATTTGGTTGTGATCATATCAGAAAGGTGGTTGGTTTGTGATTTTAAAGTGGTAACGCTTCTCCACAACACAAAGGCAAAAGACAATGGTAGAGAACAACAAAACTGAGTGGGTTGACACCAATGCCCGAAATCAGCTAATTGAACAGGACAACGGGTTGGTAGAAGAGATAAAGATGTTGAGAAAACACGTGTCAGACATGTATCGGGCATGGATGACTGGGAAAGCACCACCCCCGCCACCACCCAACTTCCTAGACGTTGTCCTTACCCAAACTCCAGACACAACGCCTGGCGATCCTCCACCCTCTCCATATTTACCCGCTTGTCACAGCTTTTCCAGCAGCCCTAGTAGCTCCATCACTCGTTGTCCAACTATCTTTTCCCAAAAGTGCCCTCCGGTCACATCCACTGTTCTCGACAATGAACGCCCGCCCAAAGCTCATAACGCCCAATATTACCCCTCCGAGGTTGCTCACAAGGTTCCCAACTCGCACAAGAAAGGCCCACGGGATGAGCCTCATGTTGAAAATGGAGAATTCACAGGAAGAGAAGGGTCAGATGGGGTATCCAGGAAGCTGAAAAGCGTAGAACAGTCCTTAAGGGACAAGCAAGGAATGAGGGATCAGGGTATCGTGGATTACAAAGAATCGTCCGTGTCTCCTGACATTAGCCTACCCATGGGGTTTAAAGTACCAACATTCAGCTTGTATGATGGGTCTGGGGATCCGGTAGCCCACCTGAAGGTTTATTGCAATGAAATGAGAAGTGTTGGAGAGAAAGATGACCTGATGATGGCATATTTCAGTGAAAGCCTAACTGGGGCAGCTTTGGACTGGCATGGTCGTCAAAATGTCGATAAGTGACTAAAATTGGGTAACATGGCTTAAGACTTTGTCCGATACTTTCAATGCAAATCAAGTGTTACCCCAGACCGCTCCCCACTATCTAAGATGGAAAAGAAGCCGGAGGAAAGCTTTAGGGAGTTTGGGCTCAGATGGAGGGAGCAAGCTGCTCGAGTCAGTACCCCGATTGGTGAAGAAGAAATGGTTGAACTTTTCCTACGGGCCTAGGGTCCCACCTACTTCAATCATTTGATCCCGGCTGTGGGTAGACCTTTTGATGAGGTGTTAAGAATTGGGGAGTTAGTAGAAGAGGGAATCAAGTCAGGTAAGATCATGAGTTGGTCGAAAGACATTCCAAATATCCCAGCAAGCTTGGGTGGGGGATGGGGAAGCAGAAAAGATGATCCGATGAGTTTTCCTGATCAACACTCCCAGCCCCGACACCGACCCCCTAAACATCCCCAAACTCCACATAAGCCACCTCAGTATTATCCGTCGAACAACACCCGACCATCTGTCCAACCACCAGGTCACTCCCTAGAGCAGGCACCGGCATCCCAAAATTCACGTGTGCCTTCATAGCATTTTCAAGCATCCAACAATCCTAGTAAACTGAGGCATGAAGGGAGATAAAGGCAGAAAGGTAATTTCACGCCCATCAGAGAATTCTACACAAGTTTGTTTGAAAAGTTAAAGCATTCTGGCCTGATTGAGCCACTCCTCGGCTATACTTCAAACCCGTACGCAAAAGGATTTGATCCTGCTGTGCGGTGCATGTAGCACTCTAATGTCCAGGGGCATAACATTGAAGATTGTCGCTCTTTGAAAAAGGAAATAGAGAGAATGATTCAAGAAGGGGTAGTTGTGATGAATGACAGTGACAGAGAGCATGTGAATCCTCTTGGGAACTCGTTGATTAAAGTTGATAATGGTCTTGGCAGTATTGATGCGAAACTCAGTGGCTAAGATGCCGTGCTTGGTAATTGGAAAGACGTTCCATTTCCTGGTCAGCCGGGTTGGAGTTTGGTGGTTTATTTTGTTGTCATTTCTGTTGTCCGGGTTATTTCAGGGTTATAACCCTGATATTGTCTTGTGAATTAAACCTTTCTATCCTTTCACTTTGCCTTGTTTGTTTAGTCGTAATAGCTTGTTTAGTGCTGTCTAGGTTTGTTCCAGGGTTGTAACCCTAGTCTAGTTTGCTTGTCTTGTTGTTCGAACCGTTTCATCGCCTGTCTGATGCAATTCCCTATTTTCTGTTATTTCTATCCACTTTCTTTTGTTTAGTTCTCTTTTGTTTCTACAATTCTTTTCATGCTGGTTCTAGTAACATGACATGCACACATAATTCTCAGCCTGGTTTTAAAAGTCAGTTTAGTCATGAGGCAATGAAATAATGTTGAAGATGTAAGGACATTTTAGGGAAATAAGTAAAGGCACTTTGAGATCATTTGAAGCCCGAACCGTGTGAAACTGGAGCAGATAAAACATAAAGAAACCCTAAAGGCAAGCTTTCCAAATTGATAGGGGCAGTTCGTGGTAAGGAAAGTAAGAGTGTTGTCCAATGGCGCTTTGTATTCAACAAATGAAAAGGTGAATGTGCGGATATGGTTATCAAATCTGGTACAATCAAAAGATGTTACTAATGTTTTCAGTGGTTTGTTTAAATTGTGTGGTTTTCACTTGGCATGTTTCGGAGAGTGGAATGACGAAGGCATTTTTTTCTGCTAATTTATCCATCATTGCCCCATTTGAGACTTACTCAGTTTCTTTCATACCCCTCTTTCGGAATCAGCAGCAAAGATCAGAAACACAAGCGTGGAAGATAAGTAAAGGAAAAAGAGAAGAGAAAAGAATGAAAAAAAAGAAAAGAGAAGAAAAAAAAAAAGAAAAAGAAAAACAACAAAAACAACAAAACAATAAAAGAGAAAAGGAAGAAAGAAAATAAAAAGAAGAGAAAGAGGAAGAAAAAGAAAAAGAAACAGAAAAAGAAAAGAGAAATCACAACAACAAAGCAATTCATATGACCTGAACTACGTTTGACTTGATCCCGAAAGGGTACGTAGGCAGCCTCTCTCTGAGGTTCAGTCACACCAAAATAAAAATCCAAAAGTCCCCAAGAAAGAAACTGGGGCAGAAGTTGTGTATGTTGTGAGAAGGTTGATTCCGAAAGTTGTAATTTTGAACCCATGTTGAATTGTTTTGAGCCTTTGATACCTTTTCTTTCTAACCCTATCCAAAAGCCCACATTACGGTCCAAAGAAAGACCTTCTGATCAATCTTCGAGAAATGCCAAGACAAGCGGGTGGAGGTGATTCATGTCAGGGGCAACACTCTCGTCCAAATGAGGGAAATGAAGAATGAGAGAGTTTTGTTGATGAGAACCCTCACGGGCACTATAAGGCGATGAAAGCTGAGAGAAATAAAAAATGAGAGAGTCTTATTGGTGAAAACCTCCATGGGCACCATAAGGGGAATTGAGAAAGACCAAAATAAGAGAGGCTTGATGGTGAAAACCCTTCGGGCACTACAAGTCGGATAAGGATTGTGAATTAGATTGGATAAGCGAAGCATTGAAGCCCAGTTTCACGGTTTGGGGGTATAACTGGAGTTGAACATCAGATTTGCATGAGAGAATATCTACAGTTGCATGTCATGGTCATTAGAGTTGGTATACACATCTGATAGGTTTCTACTTCGTAGCTTTCTTGTTAGGAATCATCTCTTTCCTTTGTCATTTACTCTGTCCCTTTTGTTTTGTTTACTTCCTACTCTTGAGTCTGTTGGGTCATAACAAGTGAGAAATGACTTCAAAATCTTCCACCAAGCTTTCCAATTGAACAAAACGGGATCTGGTGAACACATCAAAGCGTCATAAGTCAGGAAAGAATAGCAAGCACACTGAGATGGCAACAATAAACAGGCTTTGGGATCTTTGTGAAATGCAGAGGCTTGGTATATATTAATTCATGAACAATGCAACAGATGGAGGTTTAGGGTGAACGGATCAAAGGTATTTCCTGTGATAGGATTGACAAAGGGTGGTAAACCAGTGGCGAACAAAATCTTCCAAGCAGAAATCAAAGTTATCATGGCAAATGAGGGAGCCGTAGACCTCAAGGACAAGACTAGTGGTTTAGAAAGAACAGCGTATGCAATAAGGGGGTGAGAAGCGTCATGCTTTGGGGTTCATGTGAGACACAAAGGTTGGTAAATGTCAGTTCAGGAGCAATGCAACAAATAGAAGGTATGTGGTTTGAACGGAGAAGAGGTATATTCGGTGTTAAGGGCGACAAAGGAAATGGTTAGTCAAGGAACAAGCAAGGTCGTCGAATGGAAATCAAAATGAAGGAGAAACAGACCTCAAGGACGAGGCCAGTGGTTAAGTCAAGAAAGAACAGCATATACACCGAGTGGGTGGCAATTGTAGTGCTTTAAGATTCATGTGAAAAATAAGGGCTTGGTAAATGACAGGTCATGAGCGATGCAACAGATGAAGGGAAGGGGGTCTGACCAAAGAAGGGGTATTTTCAGTGACAAGGACGACAGAGAAAGTGGTTAATCAGTAAACGGGCAAGATCTTCAAGTGAAAATCAGCTGTCATGGGAAATATATGGGGCCAGATAAGAAGACTAGAAATAATAGTTGGAAAGTTTATGACTAAGGAGTAGTCAGAAGGTCGGAAGTTTTCAACCAAGTTCAAGGCAGTCGGACGAAGCATAGCATGGAAAGGGGCGAAAAAAAAACCATCCCCAATAAGAATATCACATCCAATCACCACACCTTAAACTGACCAATTTTTTCTTTGTATTTGAAATAGGTACACGAAGTGTTGCTAATAGCGGAGAAAATTTTCTGCGAAAAGAGAGCAAGTACCAAACAGCCACCAAACTGGGGCAGAAAATTTTCTTTATTTTGTTGAAGTTAGTTGAAGTCAGGAGCCCGCCTGGAGAACAGAGGTGTAATTGTTAAAATTGTGAAGTTAGGAGCCCGCCTGGAGAACAAAAGTGTACTTGTAAAAGTTTTGAAGTCAGGAGCCCGCCTGGAGAACAGAGGTATAATTTTTAAAGTTGTGAAGTCAGGAGCCCGTCTGGAGAACAGAGGTGTAATTGTTAAAGTAGTTGAAGTCAGGAGCCCGCCTGGAGAACAGAGGTATAATTTGTTAAAGTTTTGAAATCAGGAGCTCGCCTGGAGAATAGAGGTGTAATTTTTAAAGTTTTGAAGTCAGGAGCCTGCCTGAGAATAGAGGTGTAATTTTAAGGTAATGAAGTCAGGAGCCCTCCTGGAGAACAGAGGTGTACTTGTAAAAGTTTTGAAGTCAGGAGCCCGCCTGGAGAACAGATGTGTAATTGTAAAAGTTTTGAAGTCAGGAGCCCGCCTGGAGAATAAAGGTGTAATTGTAAAAGTTTTGAAGTCAGGAGCCCGCCTGGAGAACAAAGGTGTAATTTTTAAAGTTTTGAAGTCAGGAGACCGCCTGGAGAACAAAGGTGTAATTTTTAAAGTAGTTGAATTCAGGAGCCCGCCTGGAGAACAGAGGTGTAATTGTTAAAGTAGTTGAAGTCAGGAGCCCGCCTGGAGAACAGAGGTATAATTTGTTAAAGTTTTGAAGTCAGGAGCCCGCCTGGAGAACAGAGGTGTAATTTTTAAAGTTTTGAAGTCAGGAGCCCGCCTGAAGAACAGAGATGTAATTTTAAGGTAATGAAGTCAGGAGCCCGCCTGGAGAGGAGAGGTGAAATCTTAAAAAGTAGTGAAGTCAGGAGCCCGCCTGGAGAACAGAGGTGTAATTTTTAAAGTAGTTGAAGTCAGGAGCCCGCCTGGGAACAGAGGTGTAATTTAAAAGTAGTGAAGTCAGGAGTCCGCCTGGAGAACAGAGGTGTAATTTGTAAAAGTTGAAGTCAGGAGCCCGCCTGTAGAACAGAGGTGTAATTGTTAAAGTTGTGAAGTCAGGAGCCCGCCTGGAAAATAGAGGTAGACGACGACAGCCAAGGGAAGTCATTCGAAGGATCAGTAATAGGGTACTCAGCTGAAGAGCGGAGAGATATAATTCAAGCCAAGAGATCGGTGCAAGGCAGCAACAAAGGAAATGCTATAAGAGAATACAAAACAACAAGGAAACAAGAAAACACAAAAGCAAGTTTGAAGGTCTAGATAAGATTTTGTAATTCATAGACTATAGTTTAGTCTAGCTTCTTATTTTCTTTTATCATGGTGTAATAAGGAGGTCAGTAAGCAGTAGCAGCAGCAACAACCACATCAACAACAGTAAACACAGCTTCACGGTAGTCCCATCTACCAAAACTTCCCGAACTACATTGACCTGATTCCTTTTTAGCCAAGGATATGTAGGAGACCTTTGAAGCAGAGGTTCGGTCAAATCTTTCAAAAAATTCTTCCCACGAAGTATTCAAACAGGAAAAAATCGCTCCTATCCGCTCACTTTATCTTTGCACGAAAACTCTTCGTGATTTTTGCCTCACAGGAATTACTCCCACAAAAATCAAAACAAAATATTTGTTTTATTGTATGCAATTCTTGTGAATTTTCGTGATATTTTTTGTTATTGTTTGCATTCGTGTGTGCACTTTTATTTGAGAAAATTAATGAAAAAATACAAAAATAAGTTACATTTGCATTTTTAGGATTTAATTTTATAATTAGGGTTAATTAAGCAAGTGTTTGTTTTACGAAAATAAAAAAAATCACAAAAATAACGTACTTTGTATTTTAGTATTTAATTGTGTGATTTGGTATTTAATTATGTGAAATAATTATTATTTAGAGTTAATTAGTATCTTTGAGATAATTTGGTTTTATAATTTAATCTAGGATTTTTGGTTCTAATGTCAAAATTAATTAGGAGGAAAATTGAAGAGAAAAATAAAATAAGAAGACAAGGAATCAAAGTCTTGGGCCAGTTTTAAATAAATTCATCGGCAATCGACGCCCCCACCCGGTCCAATTTGATTAGGCATTTCGACCGTCCAAAGGATGTCGTTTTTGTCACACACAATCCGAACCGCTGATCTCCTTAGATCGAACGGTCCAGTCCGCCTCCAGCATCGAAGAAACGACGTCGTTTCAAGCTTGTGATCTGAACCATTTATTTCATCTTGATCCAATGATCCAAAGACGTTATCATAACCCGGTCCGCGCCCGACCCATTCCCATCAAGGACCGATCCGGTCTCAGAGACGTCTAAACGACGTCGTTTCATTAAGTCAAATGATCCTGGCCATTGATCTTAATTGATCTAATGGCCTAGATTCGTTCCACCCCTTTATATAAATATTTCCAAACATACCCGCCCCCACAAAACCAACCCCCCCTTTTTGCCTTCGTCTCTAACCGCCCACCACCGCGTCGGAAATCGCCTACGGCGGTGGTCGGCGTCCAAACAGCCCTAAAATTACATCGTCGATTCACCTCGACCTCCCCATACCCGATCCACCCTCATCTTTCTTCGAATCCCATCCCATATCTTTGAATAACCAAAAACCTAACAGCTTCTGTACCGTTTCCGGCGACATCACCTCCGATGGACGCCAAAGTTACACCCCTGAACCCCTTTGACTTCCTCTTGCCCAATCACTAACCATCTTCCTTCGAATCAACTCAGAACCCTTCGAATATTAGTTTAGGTCCAGAAACCCTAGCGCCGCCACAAAATCCCCTGGTGGCGGCGCTACCTCCCCTTAGCCTCAAATCAACACCAGATGATCACCACACTACCCTCACCCTAAATCCACAACTGGCTCTTTTCAAATATCCCCAGGACTCGTCGAATTTGAAATAAAAATAGACCCGAAGAGGTGAAGTTCCAAAGTTCGTGTACACGGATGATTAAGACCAAACGAGACCTCGATCATGTGTTTTCATCTGAGAACACATGATTGAGACCTTGTTTGGTTAAAATCAAGAATTCGAAGAGAAGAATTTCTGAGTCTAGCCAGTTTAGGTAATCTCGTTCATTTTTCCTCTTTTCTTTTCCTTCATTGTTCTTGTTTTGTTGTTCTATGAGCTGTTTCCTCAACATGCTTTCTTTAGCTTGTTTAACTCTGATTCAATTAAGTCTGTTATGAAAATCTGTTTGCAACTTTTGTTTTAACTTCTAATCTTGTTTAAATTGTTTCAAAGTTTGAATTTCAAAAGAGTCAGTCCTTGATTGTTTGCTAGTCAATTTCAATCCTGAATCGTTTGTATGAGAAATATTTTTGACAGTGAAATGGTAAAACTTCTAGGGTCAGAATTTGATACCCTGTGTTTTTGGTCACCATTTGATTTCTGATTTAGAGAATGGATAGATAACACAGGATTTAAAGGGTTTAATTTGAGGATGAGAGATTAACAAATTGCTTAAGATTAGTGGAAGGCCAGCATAAGTTTTCCGGGCACACCTAATTTAAATATTAGTTTGCCCATAACAACTGAATTAAAATAAAGGGAAAAGAGGTTTATTAGTGGAGCTGACATTGAGTAGTGGAGAAAACCAGGGAATAACATGGGTTAAATATTTTCTTAATGGGGTTAATGCTCTCATGAGCTGGAAAAGGTTTGATGGAGGTTATAAATCTTCCTGGGTTGTATTTCGAGTTAAAATTTGACATGTTCAAGTCAATTTTTGGGCTATCGATTGGTTGTGTTTCATTGCTGGGATTCCAGACTTAGCGGTAGTTCTCTTTGCTTGTTGAACTGCTATTTCATTGCTGCTGAACTGCTGTTTGCTACTACTGACTGCTCTTTCTTCATTATTGTAACCTCCAGGTACTCACCTTGTCTCAATAAAACAAATAAAAAAAAGGCTCCTAACTTCAAAACTTTTACAATTACACCTCTGTTCTCCAGAGATTCTGGGTTCGGTTCCATAGCAGAGTCACAAGAGCTGTCACACCTCTTTTTTCTACTACTACACCCCGTAAAGGGTATAATAAAGGGAGTTTTTCCAATTAAAGGACAATCGAAACGGGATTCATTTATTAAGAGATTCAGAGCCGCAACTTTAGAAATTTATGGTGTCCCAAGTAACCGGTATGAATCCCGAATCGAGGAAAGGGTTGACTCTGTATTATAATCCGCGAACCAGTAATCCGGGTAAGGAATTTTGCTAACCCGGGAGAAGGGGTTAGGCATTCCCGAGTTCCGTGGTTCTAGCACGGTCGCTCAACTGATATATTTGGCTAAAATTTAATTTTTATACATGTCATCCTATAGTGCAATTTTTAGAATTGTTTATCGCTTTTAATTAAATTTTAAGAAATTGAACGCCGTTTAAAAATATATTTTTGGATCACGTCACATGAAATACACCCTGAACCTTGACACGTTCTTATTCAACGTTTTGGGATTAGGATTTGGGTTGCATGAAATGCTCACCCGTATTTAAAAAGGTAAAATTATTTAAAGTGTGCCTAAAGCGACTAACGTGTTATTAACTTCGCGGGAGGTCGTGAAAATTCGCTAAATGGCACGTCCGAATTCTAAATATTTTAATATGAGTATTTAAAGAGGGCCCCGCAGTTTATGCATTTCGTTTGGCGAGGCTCATCTCGTTTATTTTATTTAAAAGCCAACCGAAAGCAGACTACGGTTTTCTGTTGGATTTATCTATAAAAGGCCCTAATTAATTAATATTATTAGTTGCTATCATATAAATTGATCAAGTAATTTGGACCTCAAGTTCAAGTTCATGCTTGAACAAGAGGTCAACCTCTTAACTCAACCATGCTACTTAACTAGGAGGTCCAAGCCTACATTATAAAATTAACCCATTGACCTTAACACAGATTCCAACTTCCAGCTTCTTGGGCTTCAGAATTGATCCAAGGAAAAAGAGAATAGACTTCCCAGCTTTGGGCCCACGATCGGGTCAGGAGGCCTAATTATCAGTTAAACATGAAGGCTTTATTTCTTCGGCTCGCGATTGAGCCTATAGAATTAATATCTGGGCCTGTCGCTATTTTGTAAAAGAGATCAGTGTACCAAATATTCCAATCAAATACTATTAGGACAATATTCAAACTAGTATAAGGCTTGGTATTGACTAATTATTAACCTGGAATCTAATAGCCATTTTAACTTCACACTTATACGTTTGGAACAAGTTCAACAAAAGATCCGGACACTAGGCATAAATGCTGGAACTTACTGATACTTATTTTAGTCATGGCTATCAAGTTGAACCGTGAACCATCAATTACTAGTTTTGAAAAGATGCAAGTAAATTACACTTTTAATAGGCGTGCATGCAGTGCATAAATGAAATAACCAGTCCCTTTTTTTTAAGCTACTAGACAAATTCAGCCTAATATGAAAAATGTAAGGCTGAAATTAAGCATACTACACTAAAGCTACTTGAAAACACGTTCCTATGGTTCTAAAGGTCCAATAAGTCGATTGCCCGCAAACCACACTAAACTAATGTTACTGGCAGAGTAATTATGCAATTATACAAGTCCTGACAATCCAATTAATTACAACTTGATAAAACGTGATTGCTCTATGCATTTTTAACTAAAACACGGAATAGAAAACTCAGAGATCGACTGCAGTCACATTTCATCATTTAAACGGTTACATCAATTCTATATTGAGCCTTCACCAGTTTTATTGAGACAAGGTGAGTACCTAGAGGTTACAATAATGAAAAAAGAGCAGTCAGTAGCAGCAAACAGCAGTTTAGCAGCAATGAAATAGCAGTTCAACAAGCCAAGAGAACCACCGCTAAGTCTGGAATCCCAGTAATGAAACACAATCAATCGACATCCCAAAAATTGACTTGAACAGGTCAAATTTTAACTTGAAATCCAACCCAGGAAGTGTTTGAACCCAAACCAACCAATAAACCGACTAAAAATGATTTGAACGAACCCAAACGAAGCTGGAAATTGGTTCCAGGACACTCAGAAAGACTTCAGGTGCAAAACAGCCAATATCAGTCGAAATTAGAATCCAGAAGCTCAATAAAATAATGGTGTTTTCTTTCTTAGATGTGTGCCTACTAAATTGCTGAGGTTTCAGGTGTTTTTCAGGTGTGACAGCTCTAGCGACTCTGCTGGGGAACCGAACCCAGAATCTCTGGAGAACAGAGGTGTAATTGTAAAAGTTTTGAAGTTAGGAGCCTTTTTTTTTATTTGTTTTATTGAGACAAGGTGAGTACCTGGAGGTTACGATAATGAAGAAAGAGCAGTCAGTAGTAGCAAACAGTAGTTCAGCAGCAATGAAATAGCAGTTCAACAAGCAAAGAGAACTACCGCTAAGTCTGGAATCCCAGCAATGAAACACAACCAATCGATAGCCCAAAAATTGACTTGAACATGTCAAATTTTAACTCGAAATACAACCCAGGAAGTGTTTATACCCTCCATCAAACCTTTTCCAGCTCATGAGAGCATTAACCCCATTAAGAAAATGTTTAACCCATGTTATTCCCTGGTTTTCTCCACTACTCAATGGCAGTTCCACTAATAAACCTCTTTTCCCTTTATTTTAATTCAATTGTTATGGGCAAACTAATATTTAAATTAGGTGTGCCCTGACAACTTATGCTGACCTTCCACTAATCTTAAACAATTTGTTAATCTCTCATCCTCAAATTAAACCCTTTAAATCCTGTGTTATCTATCCATTCTCTAAATCAGAAATCAAATGGTGACCAAAAACACAGGGTATTAAATTCTGACCCTAGAAGTTTTACCATTTCACTGTCAAAAATGTTTCTCATACAAACGATTCAAGATTGAAAATTGACTAGCAAACAATCAAGGACTGACTCTTTTGAAATTCAAACTTTGAAACAATTTAAACAAGATCAGAAGTTAAAACAAAAGTTGCAAATAGTTTTTCATAACAGACTTAATTGAACCAGAAGTTAAACAAGCTAAAGAAAGCATGTTGAGGAAATAGCTCACAGAACAACAAAACAAGAACAATGAAAGAAAAGAAAAGAGGAAAAATGAACGGGATTACCTGAACTGGCTAGACTCAGAAATTCTTCTCTTCGAATTCTTGATTTTAACCAAACGAGGTCTCAATCATGTGTTCTCAGATGAAAACACATGATCGAGGTCTCGTTTGGTCTTAATCATTCGTGTACACGAACTCTGGAACTTACCTCTTCGGTTCTATTTTTATTTCAAATTCGACGAGTCCTGGGGATATTTGAAAAGAGCTAGTTGTAGATTTAGGGTGAGGGTAGTGTGGTGATCATCTGGTGTTGATTTGAGGCTAAGGGGAGGTGGCGTCGCCACCAGGGGATTTTCTGGCGGTGCTAGGTTTTCTGGACTTAAACTAATATTCGAAGGGTTCTGAGTCGATTCGAAGGAAGATGGTTGGTGATTGGGCAAGAGGAAGTCCAGGGGGTTCAGGGGTGTAACTTTGGCGGCTATCGGAGGTGATGTCGCCGGACATGGTGGAGAAGCTGTTAGGTTTTTGGTTATTCGAAGAGATGGGCTGGGGTTCGAAGGAAGATGAGGGTGGATCGGGGATGGGGAGGTCGAGGTGAATCAA
This sequence comes from Nicotiana glauca, assembly GCA_026770625.1. Taxonomy (NCBI): domain Eukaryota; kingdom Viridiplantae; phylum Streptophyta; class Magnoliopsida; order Solanales; family Solanaceae; genus Nicotiana; species Nicotiana glauca. The sequence continues at coordinate 36,775 of MU734690.1, forward strand.
CGGTGTAATTTTGGGGCTGTTTGAATGCCGACCACCACCGTAGGAAATTTCTGACGCAGTGGTGGGCGGTGGCGTTAGGTTTCGTCTCTGATGGTTAGAGACGAAGGCAAAAAGGGGGGGTTTGGTTTGGAGGGGGGAGGGTCTATTTGGAAATATATATATGAAGGGGTGGAACGAATCCAGGCCGTTAGATCAATTATGATCAATGGCCAGGATCATTTTACTTAATGAAATGACGTCGTTTAGACCTCTCTGAGACTGGATTGGTCCTTGATGGGAATGGGTCAGGCGCGAACCAGGTTATGAGAACGTCTTTGGACCGTTGGATCAAGATAAAATGAATGGTTTAGATCACAAGCTTGAAACGGCGTCGTTTCTTCGATGCTGGAGGCGGACTGGACCGTTCGATCTAAGGAGATCGACGGTTCGGATTGTGTGTGACAAAAACGTTGTCGTTTGGACAGTCGAAATGTCTAATCAAATTGGACCAGATGGGGGCGTCGATTGGGCCGATGAATTTATTTAAAACTGGCCCAAGACTTTGATTCCTTGTCTTCTTATTTTATTTTTCTCTTCAATTTTCCTCCTAATTTATTTCGACATTAAAACCAAAAATCCTAGATTAAATTATAAAACCAAATTATCTCAAAGATACTAATTAACTCTAAATAAAAATTATTGCACATAATTAAATACCAAATCACACAATTAAATACTAAAATGCAAAGTACATTATTTTTGTGATTTCTTTTTATTTTTGTAAAACAAACACTTGCTTAATTAACCCTAATTGTAAAATTAAATCCCAAAAATGCAAATGTAACTTATTTTTGTATTTTTTCATTATTTGCTCTAATAAACGTGCATACACGAATGCAAACAATAACAAAAAATATCACAAAAATTCACAAGAATTGCATATAATAAAACAAATATTTTGTTTTGATTTTTTGTGGGAGTAATTACTGTGAGGCAAAAATCACGTGCTCACAATTATTCTTGATTTTTACCAACAATACCAAGTGACGCTTGGCCAGATCTACCTTTCATTTTGGCAAATCGTCAATCTGATCAGATACTTCTCGAGCCAGATCGAGATGATGCCTTTTACCCTCGACTATTTGATCAGGCTGTACAACCCTTACCTTTATCGAGGTGGCATGATAAAGTTGCAACGCCGATCCTCGAAATCTCTCTCCCCAGCATCGATGAAGATAAATATCGAGGATGGATGAGCCGGCTTATTTGAGTTAGGACCTCCGACCTGATTCCTGCTGAGAGAATGCCATTCCCCGAGGAATGAAATATGAAACGTAAGTACATGCTTATCGATAGTGTCTTTATACCCTACTTTACCGTCTCTTTATCGACCTCATCTTTTTCTCGGTCTAACGCATTTCTGATGGTGTAGCTATTTCTTGGTTCCCTGGTAGGTCCTAGACCTCAAAGGTTGGGTCCGAAAACTGGCCTCTACTTTTTCGTATGCGGAGCACAACTGGAGTGACCTAGTCAAAGATCGATGGAAGGCTAAAAACCATCTCTTGTTTGCTTGTTTGTGTTTCTCAGAGAAATACTTACTTTGTCTTTGTGCAGGCCTCGAAGACGCCATTGCTATGTGACAGCCCCCGCCCGGTGAAGAAGAGATCCCAAAGCCTTCTAAAGAAAAGGAAAGAAAAAGAGGGTCGCCTACAAATTCCCCGAAGCCAAAGAAAAGTAAGGCTCAAAATCCAAAGGCCAAAACTGTGGCCCTATCTCTAGAAACTGCCCAATGCCTTCGGGACAAGGAGGAAGAGGGGGAAGATGATGACTGCCTATTGGTAGTTCAAAAAAGAAGAAGCACTAACGCTCTGAAGTCTGTTGAATCGATGGTGGCTGATGCGATTCAATCTAGGACTGAAGAAATCTCTGAGGGGAGTTCGAGCAAAGTCCCTGAGACATCGGTAAGCAAAAGAAAACCTTATCTTGGAGGTCATTTGGGGGGTGAGACCGAGGGGCCCAGTCCTGAGGCCCTTCAAAGAGAAGAGAATGGACCGAGTGGATCACTTGGGGTATTTAACATGGATTAATCACCGCCTGCTCCTGAGTTCTCTGAGGGGTAATTATGAGATGCTTGAAACATGCAAACTCCTGATGTTGGGACGAGCCATGAAGGGCACGATATCTTTTGAGAGTGCCTTGTAAGGATCGAAGATGGTCCCGACCCAGATGCTTCTTTTATTTTTGATGAGGCCCAACGACTCTTCAAACAAGTAAGTTTCTGCCCTTAGGATCACGCCTGTGTTTTATCCTTGTTGTTGTGAGTCTAACTTTTCCTTTTTATGAAGGCTGTGATGCTCCATCGAGAAGCATTTTCCAAGTCTTGAGTTGAGCTTGATCGATGTGAGGCTGAGCTCAAGAAGCTCTCCGAAGAAAGGGATGGCCTTAAGATCCTCTATATCAAAAAGGAGGGGTAGATCAACGATCTTTGAGCCGAACTGGTGAAGGCTCGTCAAGAATAGACCGAGCTTTTTGAAAAGGTAATATGCCCTCTGAAGTTTTGGTATGAATATTTCCTATCGGTCGGCTAACACTTCAACTTTGCAGGCTCAACAAAAGGGCGAGCTGGTGGAGCAGCTCCGAGAGGAGCTCAAGATGAAGGAGGTCGAGACCCTAGGGAGACAAGGCATAGATCTTGTCTTGGAGAAAGATACTCTTTGGGAGCAGCTGGCTTCAATTGAACACCAGCTTTAGAGTGTAAAGGAGGAAAGCCTATCTCGAAGCCGCAAAATCGAGGAGCTCGAAGCTAAATTTGCTGTTGAGCTTGCCAATGCCAAATTTAACGCAGAGGATTTGTATCTGCGTACCGAGATGACTCACTCAGGCAAATCAGATCTCTGCTGTGGCAGAAGTTAAGCTATCATGTGCGCTCGACCACGCTAGGCGACAGTCCCGAAGAGAAACCTCGAGGAGGTGCACGCTCGCGGCTTCGACTTCTCAGCCAACATTGAAAAAGTAAAGACTTTGGAAGAAGAGGCTACCGCTTTGATTTCTAATGATGAGGATTCAGCTAGTGGCTCTGATAGCGGAGACGAATATGAAGTCCACGTGCAGGAGGTTCCCGAAGACACGACTCCCGAAGATGCAGTTGCCGAAGATGTGGCCCCGGAGTAGATTTAGGTTTCTTTATTTTGTTTTTGTCTTTTTGTTCAAGGACCCCTCGTGGGTATTGTAAAATATCTCTTGTAAGCACCTCTTATAAATATAAAAGGATCTCTTTGCTTCATCTTCGATAATTCCGTCTTGTCTTCATTTGATGTTATAACTTTAATGATCAGTCCGAGTATTGGCCTGAACTCAGAATATAATAAAGACTTAGATTTTTTATTGATCAATGGGCAAAATTTATAATAGAATACCTCTTAAGGTTTTTATTAATCCTCGAGCTAAGCTTAAGTTGATTTGACGTGAGCTCGGGATGGTGGGACTCTTGAGTCCTATTTGAGTGAGAGTAATGTCTCGAACCCTATATGTTTTGGCCCTTAGACTCATTGAGGTTAGACCTTAGGCTCTTTTATGTTGGGCCAATTCGGCTTCTAAAATGGCTATAATTTTTTCCTCTTTTCATCTAAAAGACTTAGTGAAAATTTATCTATGCCTTAGCATGTGTTTTTTGTACCCATTGGGTTTTTCGAAGGTTCGACGGGTCGGAACCTTATTAGTAATTTTTGTGTGTAAACATAATCGAATACCTCTTGAGGTTTTTTTTGAAGGTTGATGTTATCGAAGCCTTTAAATTATTCGAGGGCTGATTTTATCAAAGCCCTTTATCTTTTGCTTTTGCTGAGGGTAGCCTGATTTAATCAATTTTTTCAAAGTGTTTGAAGGTATTTGATTTATGGAGAAAGTCGGTCTCTAAGCCGCATTATCTCGGCCATAGCCTTTTTATATGATCGTAGTCTTTAATATGGCTGTAGCCTTCGCGTATGTCTCTTGGACTTGTTTCCCGATAACCTTTCAAACTTGTTCGAAAGGTTAGTCCCCGAGTATGATGGCCTTGGGCTTTATGGGCTTTATATCAAGGGGATGCCTCTTTGAAGTCTTATGAGTTCGAGTTTTTGATGAATCAGATGTGTTGACTTTCGATGACAGTCCATGGGTATTCAGGGTGTATTAGCGTTCTAGCCCTTGGGCCATTTCTCGTAGAATTATAAGTGTAGAGCTCGTATAATAGTAGACTTCTTTGGGACACAAAGTGTTTTGATATAGAAGGAATGCTTCTTTGAGTACTTGATACATGCGTACATATTTTTCCATTAGGGCTCGACTATTCTATATGGACACGGTTCATCTAACCGTTTGGTCCATTACAAAGTTCTCCTATCGAGGCCCTTTTAGGCGTGAAGTATTTTCCTCAAAAATATGACCTCAGAGGGTGATGCCCCCAATACTCGAGGTTGATCGAAAAGAAGCCTTGGATACTGTTGAGTTCTCCTTATGTAGCATATAGTTGTTGCCTCGTTAAAAACCTTGCCGGTAAAACCCATTTGGGACAAAATCCAATCTAAGAGAAAAATAGTGCAACGCATGCTTTAAAACCTAAGGCCTTCGTGTAAAAAGGTGCCTTCGATAGCTTCGATCGAACACCTGTAATGGGTTAGTTTCAAATTCAAAGGGACGAAAAGAGAAAGTCATACCTTAGCAATAGTATCACTTGAGTAGTGATACGTTCCAATTGTTTGGTGTTGTTCGCCTTCCATTGTGCTAAGTTCGTACGATCCTTTATCGATAATTCTGAGGACTCGGTATGGTCCTTCCTAATTCGGGCCTAGTTTTCCTTTATTCGGGTCTCGAGTATTGAGGGTGAATTTTTGTAAAACTAAGTCCCCGATTCCAAAGTGTCGAAGATTGGTTCTTCTATTGTAGTATCTCTTGATTCTTTGTTTCTGTGCTGTCATTCGAACAAGTTTTGCCTCTCGTTTTTAATCTAATAGCTCGAGGCTAGTATTTATAGCCTCTTATTTGACTCCTCCGATGCATATCAAAACCTGATGCTGGTTCTCCGACCTCGACAGGGATAAGGGCCTCGGAGCCATATACTAAAGAAAATGGAGTAGGCCCCGTGCTAGACTTCGATGTTGTTTGATACGCCCAAAGGACCTCGGGTAGAACTTTTCTCCATTTTCCCTTTGTATCGTCCAACCTTTTCTTTAGGTTTTGAATGATAGTTTTGTTTGTGGACTCGACCTGTCCATTTCCAGTTGGGTGGTACTGTGCTGGCAAGATCCTCTTTATTTTATGTGCTTCGAGGAATTTCGTCACATTGCTGCCGATGAATTGGTTTCCATTGTCACATACAATCTCGGTAGGCATCCCGAACTGACATATGATGTGGTCCCAAATGAAGTAAATAACTTCCTTTTCTATGACCTTCTTGAAGGCCTGTGCTTCCACCCATTTTGAAAAATAATCAATCATAAACAAAATAAATTTGGCTGTACCTGGGGCCGTTGGTAGAGGGCTGACTATGTCCATTCCCATTTCATGAAAGGCCATGGGGATAGGACCGAGTGGAGTTGTTCCCCGGGCTGATGGATCATTGGTACAAATCGCTGGCACTTATCACATTTTTTGACAAACTCCTTAGTATTTTTCTCCATGCTGTTCCAGTAATACCCTGCTCTGATAATTTTTCGAATTAATGACTCGGCGCCCGAGTGATTCCCATAAGTACCTTCGTGGAATTCTTGTAGAACGTAATTGGTGTCCCCCAGTCCTAGATATACCGCTAATGGTCCATCGAACGTTCTCTTATACAATGTTCCATCTTCATCTAATGCGAACCTAGCAGCCTTGGATCGTAGGGCCCTCAATTCTTTGTGATCCGATGGGAGTTTTCCATTTTTCAAATAATCGATGTACTTATTCCTCCAATACCAAGTCAGGCTTGTAGAATTTATCTTGGCATGACCCTCTTCAACCACAAACCTCGATAATTGGACGACAGTCCCCGGGACGATATCATCTCTTCAACCGAGGATCCCAGGTTATCAAGTGCATCGGCCTTAATATTTTGTTCTTGAGGCAAGTGATCCAAAGTCCACTCCTTGAAGCGGTGCAGAGTTACCTGTAGCTTATCCAAGTACCGCTGCATCCTGTCCTCTTGAACCTCAAAACTCTTGTTTACTTGGTTTACCATCAACAGTGAATCGCACTTGGCTTCAATGAATTATGCTCCTAATCTCTTAGCTAGCTCGAGACCTGTAATCATGGCCTCATACTCGACCTCATTATTAGTCAACCTAGAAGTTTTGAAATATTGTCTAACGGTGCCACCCGTAGGTGTCTTTAAGACAATTCCAAGCCCGGACCCTTTCACATTCGAGGCACCGTCCGTGAAAAGGGTGTATATATCCGATGATGTACCCGATCTTAGCAGGAGTTCTTTCTTCACTTCGGGTATGAGGGTCGGCCTAAAATCGGCCACGAAGTCAGCTAGAATTTGCGACTTGATGGTCGTTCGAGGTTGATACTCGATATCGTACCCACTAAGTTCGACGGCCCATTCGGCCAACCGGCGCAATAGCTCGGGCTTATGCAAAACATTTCGAAGGGGGTAAGTAGTTAATACACATATGGGATGACATTGAAAATATGATTTTAGATTTCTAGATGCGCTTATCAATGTAAGTGCTAATTTTTTTATTGAGGGTATCTAGTTTCAGCATCTCCTAGAGTTCGGCTTACATAATAAACAGGAAATTGCGTACCTTGCTCTTTTCGAACTAGTACCCCACTTACCGTTATCTCGGATACTGCCAAGTATAGGTAAAGTTTTTCATCTACCTTCGGGGTGTGAAGCAAAGGCGGGCTCGATAAGTATCGCTTAAATTCTTCCAAGGCTTGCTGGCATTCTGGGGTCCATGTGAAATTATTCTTGTTTTTAAGCAAGGAAAATGAATCAGTGACTTCGATGTGATGACCTCAAAATGAATCGACCCAAAGCAGCTATTCATCCAGTCAGCCTTTGCACGACCTTCACACTATCCACGATCGTGATATCCTCGATGGCCTTAATCTTGTCGGGATTAATTTTGATACCCCGACTCGAGACCATTAAATCGAGGAACATACCTGAGCCGACTCGGAAGGCACATTTCTCCGGGTTAAGCTTCATGTTGTACTTTCTCAAAATTTTGAATGTTTCCTGCAAATGAGTTATCGCGCAGGGACTTAACCACATATCATCAATGTAAACTTCCATTGTTTTAGCTATCTATTCTTCGAACATTTTGTTAACTAGGCGTTGGTATATAGATCCTGTATTTTTTAGCCCGAAGGGTATTACCTTGTAACAATAAGTTCCAAATTTAGTGATAAACAAAGTCTTTTCCTGGTCATCCGGGTTCATCTGAATTTGATTGTACCCGGAGTAGGCTTCGAGAAAAGTTAGGATCTCGTGGTCGGCCATGGCATTGATCATATGATTGATGTTGGGCAGTGGGAAAGAATCTTTCAGACACACTACGCACCTTCTAAGTTTATTTCCTTTTTTAGGAACTACAACTACGTTCGTTAACCATTCAGGGTATTTTACTTCCCGAATAGACCCTATTTTAAGGAGTTTGGTTACCTCGTCCTTTATGAATGCATGTTTCACCTCGGACTGGGGCCTCCTTTTTTGCTTTACCGGTTGAACCTAGGACCGAGGCTTAACCAATGTATTGTTATTTCCGGTAGAATCCTTGTCATATATAAGTGGGACCAAGCAAAGCAATCTGTATTATCAATAAGAAATTGAATGAGTTTTTTCCTGAGTTTGGGGGTTAATCCCGTTCCCATGTATATCGTTCTCTCGCGCATGTATTCGATCAGTATGACTTACTTCAGTTCCTCGACAATTGATTTTGTTGCATTGGACTCTTTGGGAACGACGAAGGTTCGAGGAGTGAGGAAATTCTCTTCTTTGTCTTCAATTACCTGTCCGATTCCATCGAGGCTGGGGGCGGTGATTGCTATTTAGCCGCCTTCTTACCTTTGATGCTCAATTTCTCCGAGGTCGAAAGCTCTGGTATCGGCATCGTTCATCGACTGCAAATATTTCCTTTGCAATATGTTGCTCTTGGGAGACCGTTTTCACACCATCCTCCATTGGGAACTTCATCATCTGATGAAGAGTTGAAGGTACCGCCCTCATTGTCACACCTCCTTTTTACACGCCTACCCTAAAGGACAATGTATAAGGGAGTTTTTCCATTTAAAGTGACATTATTCGAAATGGGATTATTTATTTATTTAGAGTCGCCACTTGGGATAGGTTTGGCTTTTGGTGTCCCAAGTCACCGGTTTAACTTGAATCCCAAATCGAGAAAAATTTTTGACTTCCCAATTGGAGTCTGCGAACCAGAAATTCTGAATAAGGAATTCTGTTGACCCGGGGGAAGGTGTTAGCCACCCTCAGATCCCGTGGTTCTAGCACGGTCGCTTAAACTGTTATAAATGGCTAAAATCTAATTCTTATACATGTCATCCTATAGTGCATTTTTTAGAATTATTCACCACTTTTCAATTTAAATTTTTTTTAAGGAAGTGAACGTCGTTTAAAACGTGTTTTTGGATCACGTCACATGAAATGCACCCGGATCCTTGACACATTTTATTCAACATTTTGGGTTTTTAGATTTGGATTGCATGAAATGCACACCCGTATTTAGGAAGGTAATATTATTAAAAGCGCGCCTATAGAGACTAACGTGTTATTAACTTTGTGGGAGGCCATGAAAATTCGCTAAATGGCACGTCCCAAATTCTACGTATTTTAATATAAACATTTAAAGAGGGCCACGCGATTTATGAGTTTTATTTGGCGTAGCGCACCTCGTTTTATCTTTTAAAGGCCATCCTAAAATAAACTATTATTTTCTATTGAATTTGTCTTTAAAAAGGCCTAATTAATTAGTTAATTTTATCAGTAAACTGTCAATTAAAGAATCCGAGCCCTCAAACTCAAGTTCACACCTAAACAAGAAGAAAACCTCTTAGTTCAAATGTGCTACCTAGCTTGAGAAGCCCAAATCGATTTTATGTTAAACCATGAATTAAGCTCTTAATTCTCTTAGGCCTCGAGACCAATTTCAAAATAATAAATTCAATAAAATTTGGACGAAGGTCCATCAGATCGTGGGCCTGTTTGAGGGGCCCAAATTAATAATGAACTAGATTCAAGGAGTCTGGATTAAGACCTTGCAATCTCATACTAATTGTACGATTGGGCCTATTGTTGAAGGAACCAGGCCCAAGGTGTGTCGGTGTACCCATTCCAGCTATGAAGCTGATTATAATTATCTGGGCTTTGCGTTTGAGCCCAGTGTGACTAGGGGAGCAGAGTCCAGTTATAACTCATTCAAATCCCATAGTTCAAATTAACCAAGTAAGCAAATTCAATTCAATAGGTATCGTTAATTTCAGATTCGATTCCAGTTGGACACACAACTTAATACTTGAAATTTTTTTAGTTTCTTTTCCCGACTTCAATACTATAGTCATAGGTGATTATTTTTAAAACTGAAATAGATCAATTTGCCAATTCAATACATACAGCAATTAAATGAAGTAAAACTCATTGAAACATGTAAAACCATTCACAATATGATTTTAAAACTTATAAGCTGACCTTGAATCTCATTTTTTACACTTATACCTGGAATGTATATGTATTTATGAATATATATTTACCCTGGAGTTTATGTCTAAGAAAACGTATTTGGACCTATATACCATACATTGACATCATTTGCCTTTTTTACATTGGAATTTAAACAAAATATTAATACAACGCCTATACTAATGTGATTTCAAATCTGAACACTGAACTACTATGTGCAAAACTTCATCGAACATAATTCCAGCATATGCCAAAAGTTTAAACACCTACAAAATCCAAAGTATTCCTGTCCAAAGCAGTCCAAAGCAGTCCAAAGCGGTCCCAATTATACAAATAGTCCTAATTAATAATAGTAAATACTTGTTCAGAATAAAGGTTACAGCTAAGTGTTAAAACTAGTCATGACTAGAGGAAAAATCCAAATGAAACACCAAATACTTTTCATCATCGATTCCACAAGTAGTTCATACACATTGCTTCAAACTTCCAAATCACTGGAGATAAGAAAGTGTACATGGAAATTGAAATACAATAAGAAGAAGGAGGAATCAGCAGCAAATCGAGTAACTAGCAGGGTCAAATAACAGATCACAGCAGCAGGGGAATAATTTGGACTTTGTTATAAACCCAGAGACAATGTCAAATAACCCAGGACCAATTTCAATCAATAAACCACCCAAAAACAGCTTGAATACACCCAAAATAACTCAAAATTGAACCCAGGAACACTAGGGACTAGGATTAATAGCTACACTTGAAATCAAGCTAAGAAAAGCTTCAATATAACAGTATTTTTGGAGTTTTTCTATTGCTTTTGCTTTTTGTTTTTGGTTTTTTGAAGAAATTAAGATCTAAGATGAAAATTTTGAACTCTAAGAGTTCAGATTTTTGGTTTTTGGATTTGAAATTCAAATGTTTTGATTGTTCAACTTGAAGAAGGCTTTTGGGGAAATTTTCAGATCTAAAACCTTTTGGGGAATTTTCAGGTGCTCAAATTTATTAAAGAAGGCAATGGGGACTGCCTTTTATAGGCAAATTTGAGGGGAAGCTTCAGATTTTCATTTACCCCTTTTCTCCCTCTTTTATTTTCAGTTTTTATTAATTAGTCCTTCATTTTCTGACTTGTTTCTCAAGTTACTACCCTAAGTTATTGATATTTATAATTGAAGTCCTATTTTAGAAGATCCTAGAAGGTTCTAGCTTCAACTATAGCATTCCTACCCAATCCTGAATACCTAAATTACCCCTGAACTTAATCTGAAATTACTAACCAAGTAATTCTAATCAGCTGTATCCAATCACCTAAAACTAATAGAAATCCTAACAATAAACATAAGCAGTCAGGGCTGGAAACTAATACTAGTCAAATTAATTCTAAGAAAAATCAACAACATTAAAAATCTAATCTAATGAACTAGTTAAACACTAAATTGAAACATAGATTAAACTAAACTAAAGAAGATCATAAGAACAGATTTAACCATGAACAAGAATTAAACTAACAGAATCAAGAATAAAATAAAAATCAACCAACATTTATACTAAAAAAAATTAGAAAAACAGGAGGAACACTTATTGAGTTAAAAACTAATAATCAAAAACTTAAACTAAAACCTAGAACACTAATTATGGATTAAACTAATCTTAAGCACAGATAAATCGAATGATAAAAGAAAAGAAAACTTACTAATGCAAGGTTAAACCACACTGAATTGTCGATTCGAACACCGGAATGATGTGAACGTGTGTTCTTCACAAGAACAAATGAATACATTATCTCGAGGCTCGACTCAAACTTCGGACTCAGGAAATTGGGGAAAACTCAAGCAACTTAGACTTTTAGGGTTCTATCGTTCTAAGACCTAAAATTCGAGAAACTTGGGTAATATTCGAAGGCTATAGACCATGTATTCATAAAGAGGAAGATGAGGAGTCTATGTGGTGTTAATTTGGTAAGGGTTGGGAGATTTAGGGTTTTGCCGCCTCTATTCAATTCAAGATTCGAGCGGTTTGGTGGGGATTCAAGGGAAAAGGTTTAGGGATTTAGAAAGAGGAGGGTAAGGGGATGTTGTGGTGTAAATTTGGGGCTGTTTGGTGACCAACCTCCGCCGTGAGGCAATTTTCGGCGACGGTCGAAGGTGGTAGACGGTGGCGTTAGGTTTCTCTGAGTATGGGAGTGACAGAGAGACGACTTGGGGGGGGGGGGTAGGGGCCTATCCGAGCGTTTTATATCAAATAGGAAGGGACTTCTCGACCGTCAGATAGATCAACATCGACGGTTGAGATTGAAACTTAAGCAAACGATGTCGTTTTTGGAACATCAGGGTTGGATCGGGTAATTTTGGGTTTGGGTTGGATTGGGAACGGGTTTTGGGGTGTTTTAACCGATTTTTTGAAAAGGGTTAAATACTTGGGCTGGTAATATTGGCCCAAAAATGTGACAAGCCAGCTTGTCCTTCACACTTTTATTTAATTACAATTCATTTTCATTTCAATTCCTTTTTCTCCCTTTTTTTGATTTTTGTTTAATACAAAATTAAAATTAATAGACCTGATTTAATTCCAAAATTGCACTAATTAATTTTCTAAAACTAACTAGATCCTAATTTAAAAGAAAGCCAAACCAAAAATGTAAAAATGACTATTTTTGTTATTTTTCTCTTATTTTGGTAATATTAATTAACTAGTAAACCTAAAAAAAATATAAAATTAGGTTCTAGATGAAAATGTGCTATTTTGTAATATTTTTATTTTTTTATTTTTTATGACAACTAAAAATACACACAAAAAGCAAACAAAACACAAAATCATGCAATTAATTCCTAAAAATTCAAATAATAAAAGAAAAATTCTAATTTGAATGAATTCTATAGGAGTAATTTAAGCGAGGCAAAAATCACGTGCTCACAGCTGCCCCTCTTTGCTCGGAGACACGAAGGATTTTCGGGCAAAGATAAATGAGCAACTACGAGAGATTTTTGCCTGCTTGACTCTCCATGAGAAGCATTTTTGAAAACCCTCTGACCGAACCCTGCTTCAAAGGTTGCCTACATATCCTTGGCTATAAAGGAATCAGATTATTGTAGTTTTGGAAGGTTTGGTAGCTGGGACTACCAGGAGCTGTGATTTCACTACTGTTGCTGCTGCTACTGCTTGCTGACCTCCTTATTACACTAAAAGGAAAATCAAAGCTAAGCTAGCTATGCCTATCAAATATGAGTTACAAGATTCCTATCTATAAGTCTCTTGAAGCTTGATCTTGAGTCTTAGCTGATTTTGCTGTGGACTCCGACCTGAATCTTGATGCTCGCAAGTTGTAGTTGTTGTTTCTTTTTGCAACATGGGATTGGCGGAGCTTGTGGCTTCAATCAAATTCGAGCAATCCGCACCTTGTTCGCTTCAACATTTGAGTTTATTTCTTTTTGTTCTTTTCTTCTTTTCTTTATTCTGGATTGAGACTCATTCTTTTGGTCATCTCGAATCCTGTGTCTTGAGGTCAAACCTGCTTAAGATACCAAAACAAACAAACGAACGAAATTTTTCTGCCCCAATTTTCACTAGGAAAAATTCGTGAGTTAGTTGTAACACATATCTAAGCGATCAAATCAGGATTGTATATCCTTATGAATGAATCCAAGTTATGCGGGAAATGACCGGGTTATGCTGGAAAAGAAAAAGGGCTCCTTGGGTTATGCTAGGGAGATCCACGGGTTATGCCGGGATGGAAAGAAAAAAGCTCCTTGGGTTATGCCGGGGAGATCCATGGGGTATGCCGGGATGGGAAGAAAAAGGCTCCTTGTGTTATGCCAGGGAGATCCACGGGTTATGCCGGGATGGAAAGAAAAAAGCTCCTTAGGTTATTCCAGGGAGATCCACGGGTTATGCCGGGATAGAAAGAAAAAAAGCTCCTTGGGTTATGTCAGGGAGATCCACGAGTTATGCTGGGATGGAAAGAAAAAAGCTCCTTGGGTTTTGCCAGGGAGATCCACGGGTTATGCCGGGATGGAAAGAAAAAAAAGCTCATTGGGTTATGCTAGGAAGATCCACGGGTTATGCCGGGATGGAAAAAAAAGCTCCTTGGGTCATGCCAGGGAGATCCACGGGTTATGCCGGGATTGGAAAGAAAAAGGCTCCTTGGGTTATGCCAGGGAGATCCACAGGTTATGCCGGGATGGAAAGAAAAAAGCTCCTTGGGTTATTCTAGGGAGATCCACAGGTTATGCCGGGATGGAAAGAAAAAAAGCTCCTTGGGTTATGTCAGGGAGATCCAAGGGTTATGCCGGGATGGAAAGAAAAAAGCTCCTTGGGTTATGCCAGGGAGATCCACGGGTTATGCCGGGATTGGAAAGAAAAAAGCTCCTTGGGTTATGCCAGGGAGATCCACGGGTTATGCCGGGATGGAAATAAAAAAAAGCTCCTTGGGTTATGCCAGGAAGATCCACGGGTTATGCCGAGATGGAAAGAAAAAAGCTCCTTGGGTCATGCTAGGGAGATCCACGGGTTATGCCGGGATTGGAAAGAAAAAAGCTCCTTGGGTTATGCCAGGGAGATCCGCGGGTTATGCCGGGATTGGAAAGAAAAAAAAGCTCCTTGGGTTATGCCAGGGAGATCCATGGGTTATGCCGGGATATCTAGGGAATAGGACCCTATGCTACCATGATCTTTTTTTTCTTTTGGGATTTTCATTTTCACATTCTTTTCATTCTTTCTTTTTTCTTCTTTTACTTTTATTCTTATTTTCTTCCTTTTATTTAGCAAAAAGCATGAAATAATTTGGGGAAACTTCCCTTTTGGTCGATTCCCTGCTGCAAAGCTATTTCAGCGCTTGTGCATTTCTTTTCTCTTTTAGGTTGCACCTGCTTCTTGCATGGTTGCTTGAATTACACTTGTTTTAACTTTCAACAAAGAGCAATTTGTTAGTTTGAAATGTTGATTTTTGTGGCCTTGATCATCTCAATTGCTTGATCCCTGCCCAATTTCCTTTGAGAACTTTGCTGCTTGTTGGTCTTGAGGGAGAATCTCTTTTCAAACTGACAGGACTCAACTTTAGGACTTCATGATGACTCGCCCGTATGGGCTCTGGACTTTTCACTTTATTCTACTCTTAGGACCTTTGCCTTTGGCTTTCTTTCCTTTCCAATGTCTTTGCTTCGAAAGCATCAACCACCATGGTCAATCGTGATTGGACCGATGCACCCGCTGAGGCTGGGTATTTTCTTTGGCTCTTGCCAGGCGGAGCCCTATAAAACCTATCCTGCCACCTTTTCTTTGTAATAGTCATGGAATCAGAGTTAAACCGAAAGGGATTCAAGGAAGAAGTATACAAAACAACAAGCATATGAGTTTAAAGATAAGCGTCCCTTTCGGGGGAAATGAAGGACTTATCTGGGGTGCATGCTGACTTCAAATGAACATGACATGCTTCTTGGACTGGACGCCCGACCCACACATACTTTCCATCTTCTCGTGAACCCATTGATCCGCATTTCAAAACCAGGGAACCTTGCCAGGACTCTTTTAGTGGTTAGTTCTTTTCGGCCGACAGTGCCCTTTGCGGGTTTTCGCTAATCAACCTCTCTTATTTCTCTTCTCACCGTCGCCCGATTGTGCTCTTTACGAGTTTTCACTAAGCGGACTCTCTCATTTTCAATTTCTCTACTCACCGTCGCCTTATGGTGCCCGAATTTTCACCGATAAGACTGTCTCATTTTATTTCTCTCAATTTGAATTGCATCAGATTCTGACAATGATGTTTTTCACTTCCCGCCTTTGCCAATTGATCGGAAGGACTTGAACAAGGTTTTTGGGTAAAAGGATTTGGGCGGAACTACAACTATGGAACCGTTTTTGCGGGCTCATGGCCGAACCATTATATCATCTGCCCCAGTTTCAATTTCTGCGGGAATTGGGATTTTTGTTTCGATGTGACTGAACCTCAGGGAAAGGCTGCCTACGTATCCTTTTGGAATCAAGTCGAACGTAATTCAGGGGAAAACATTTGTTTTTGTTGTTTTTGTTCTTGTTTTGCTTGTTTTTTTCCAGTTCTTTTTCTTTTTCTTTTCATCATATTTTCTTTTCTTTTCTTTTTTCTTTTTCTTTTCTTTTTCTTTTCCTTTCTTTTCTTCTCTTTTTTTTCAACAGTACTTCCGGGTTCCAAAGAGGGTGATCAAAGAAGCGTAACCGGCTCAACGGTGTTTACAAAGGATTGATAGTATTTGGGGTAGCGGGAAGGAAAGCCTTCGTCATCTCAATTACACAAAGCCATCGCCGCAGGAGGCCTAGACATAGTACCTTTTTACTGCATCTGCATTGACTGCTGTTTCAGGATCGTTTCCCTCGATGTCTCCCAGATATAGTGCTCCTCTTGGCAATATCTTCCGGATTATGTATTGACCCTTCCAGTTAGGAGCAAATTTTCCTTTTGCTTCCTAGTGATGAGGGAGAATGCATCTCAGCACGAGTTGTCCCACTTCAAAATTCCTGGGACGTACTTTCTTGTTATAAGCATAGGCCACTCTTTGTTGGTACATCTGCCCGGATGTGCCCTGAGTATAGAACACTCTTTTGTTGTAATGTATGGACCTTTCCAAACCGCGAACAAATTTTCCTTCAATTGTTCCAATTCTTTGTTTTGTTTCCTCAAGGTTACCTTCTTTGCATTTTGACTCTTGATTCATTATTTCGAAAATCTGATAGCGTTTTGGGATCTAGGCATGAAGTCCGCAAGCATGTCATGTTATTTAAAGCTGCATTATTATAACTAAAGAGAAGAAATGAAGGAGAAAAAATAGCAAAATCAGAAAGAATAAAGAAAAATGAACGATGAAATATTGATTTAATTTCTTGGAATTTTGAAGATAACATGGTTCATATTCGGGAATTTAAAGACAAGAAATTATAAGAAACATCCGAGTTACACCCTGGAATAACTCGAGATGCCGAAAAAGTGGCAGAGCTAGTCTACCGGGACTCCCGCCTGATCGGGAATGGCGTAGCCTTCCAGTTTTGGAGTTTAGCATCTGGTCCCATATATAGCACCTCAGCTGTGCTAGTGCCCTCACCTGGCTGAGCCATGTGGGTCTCATAGAGTATTTGTCTCATAGCTCCACATATATCTTCGATTTCCTCTGCCGTGAACACCTCATCGTCTTCCTCTTTGCCATACTTAGGCTTGACAAAAGTATCATAGAGATGTGGCAATGGTTATGGCAGGACCCATCCTTTATTCTTTCTCTCCTCTGCCCATTTTTCATCATCTGGGGTAGGGTGGAAGCCTATCCCGAAGAACTTTTCTGCTGTGGGTAAGGTTACTGGCTCTGATATTCCTTGTAGAGCTTTTCCCAATCCTTTTCCTGGCTTGAAACCGTGTCTAATCATCTCTTTAGCCACCATAATTGAAGCATTAGACAGGAAAGGCTGGGGGCAAGGATTTCCCTCCTCATACTGATCCGCTACCACAATTTCAAAGGCTTGGTAAATAATATGTTCACTCACTTCCCTCGCCTCCAAACATAGGATAGATGGGTCCTGATAAATGGACTGCTCGTCTTCTCCGTGGACCACAATTTCCTGATCTTCATACTCAAATTTCACCATTTGGTGGAGGGTGGAGGGTACAGCTCCCGCAGCATGGATCCAGGGCCTTCCCAGAAGAAAATTGTAAGATGTATCCATGTCCAACACCTGGAGAGTTACCTCGAAATCCACCGGGCCTATAGTTAATATCAGATCAATTTCTCTGATGGTATCCCTTTTAATGTTATCAAAGGCTCTCACACAAACATTATTGGGACGAATCCTTCCAGTCCCGATTTCCATTCTTTGCAGTGTGGAAAGTGGGCAGATGTCAACACCCGAGCCTCCATCCACCATGACTCTCTTGACATAGTAATCTTCACACTTGACAGTCAGATGTAAGGCTTTGTTGTGATCCGCTCCCTCTGGAGGCAAGTCATTTTTACTAAAGGAGATTTGATTGATGGTGAAGAAACTTTCTGCCATTCTTTCGAGCTGTTCGACTGAAGTTTCAATTGGCACATACGCCTCGTTCAGAGTTTTCATTAAGATTTTCTGATGTTCGGAGGATTTCGTCACCAATGACAGCAACGACACTTGTTCAGGATATTTTCTCAACTGATCTACTATCTCATAATCAGCCATCTTCATTTTTTGGAAGAAAGCCTCTGCTTCCTCAGTACTCACGGGCTTCTTGGTTGGAAAGCGCTTTCGTGTGGCATTGTTTACCTCCTGTACCTTTGAATATTTCTCAACAGTGGTCTTTCCTGGAAGTTCTCCCGAGATTTCTTTGCCCTTATATGTAACCACTGTCTGTTGATAGTTCTATGGAACCGCAGAAGGGTCTGTATTTGGCTTCTGTGGTATGCGTCCAATAACCACTGGCTCATTCAGTCGAGGCAGTTTAATTGTCCCCCGTACCACATAAGCTCCTTTCGTTACATACATTTGTGTTCCCTTTTTCACTTCAAACTTCTTTGGAGCGCTCACAACTAGCGGCTTTTCTTGGCAACCTCGCGGAACATAGAGAATTCCATTTTTAGGAGGCACCGTCTCTGATATTGTTTCAACCTTCATCTCAGGTTCAGTCTTGACGAGTTTATTCTTCTTTTCCCCCTTTTCTTGTTTTAGGGCTGCCTTGGGCTTCCTTTCTACATCGGCGATAGCAATTATAACTTTTAAGGATGGATTAAACTCCTTGTCTTCACAAATCATCCCGATTACCGGCCCGTTGTTGTGAGTGGGCAACGGATTGTTGGTCACATTTGGGACTTCGTCGTCCCTCAGCATTATCTTTCCCTGTTCTATCAAATCTTCCACGACTTTTTTCAACATCCAACAGTTGTCTGTACTATGCTCCTCAGATCCTAAGTGATAAGCACATCGAGCGCCCCGCTGGTAGGATGGTGATTCCGGGTTTTCCTGTTTTGGGGTATGGGTTGCAGCAGATTCATTTGAACAAGCTTCGGGAATAGACTGGAGTAGGGTTCACCGATTGGTGTAAAGTTTGGTCTTCTGGGTGGTTCCCGAGGACGGAAGTTATTCTGCGGAGGTCGAGGATTATAGTGGTTCTGGTGAGGAGCTTGATTTCTTGGAATGGGGGTGGATTTCTGTTGGCCTATGGCTGCGGTCGGGCAAAGGGTTGGGCATTCATGACTGCATAAGGTGGGGGAGCATAAGCCATATCAGAATGAGGATAATAGTATTGAGGGGTTTTTTCGGAAAACACAGGTCTAGGAGCCCGGTATCTTCTTCCCCCTGATGCTGCCATAACTGTTTCCTCTTTCTTTTTACCTTTGGCCATTCTACCAGACCCACCTTGGATGGCTTGGGAAGTTGCTCTGATGGCCGACTGACTCAAAATCCTGTATGTTTTCAAACCGTTCTCTACCATTTCACCAATTTTGATGGCCTCTGCAAAAGGCTTGCCTATGGTTGACATCATGTTTTGGAAGTAATATGCTTCTTGGGCCTGGAGGAAGACAGTGACCATTTCTACTTCATCCATGGGGGGTTTCACCATTTAATAGCATATTCTCTGAAGCTTTCTAAGGGTTTCTTCTTCAAATTTGCCAAAGAATTCCGATCTGGTGCGATGTCAATGTTATATTGAAACTGCCTTACAAAATCTCTGGCAAGATCATCCCAAATGTGCCATCGTGAGACGTCTTGGTCCATGTACCATTCTGAGGCAATGCCTACTAATCTCTCTCCGAAGTAAGCCATCAACAACTCTTCTTTTCCGCCGACCCCATGCAGTTGATTATAATACCTTTTCAAGTGAGCAATGGGATCGCCATGCCCATAATACTTTTCAAATTTTGGCATTTTAAATCCCGAGGGCAAGTGCACATGAGGGAACATGCACAGATCTGTATAAGAAACATTTTTTTGCCCACTCAAGCCTTGCATATTCTTTAAACTCTGCTCAAGTCTCCTTATTCTTTTCGCCATCTCATCTTGTTTAGGAGCTTTGGGAGTTTTCTCTTGCCCTGGTGTAAGCTCCAATGGTGGTGGCTGAGAGTAAGTATATGTGGGATATTGAGGAGGATCCGCCTGAAAGACAGGGTTTTGGAAGGTGAAAACCGAAGGATCAAAAGCAGGCCTCGGCAGTGAAGGTTGTGTTGTAGCAAAGCATGGTGAAGTGGTGAAAATGTTAGGAACTGCTCCTGATGGGAACACCTGGGGTCGGACCTCAGAAGGTGTTCCTATGAAATGGGCGGTCATAGTAGGCTGCCCCAACGGAGTATTTGAGTGGTTAATGGGGACGTTGGAAGTACCTCCGAATCTAGGAAATAGTTTAGGAAATCCAGGGATGGTTCTTGGAGGTTCTCTTCCATTGGTCCAGGCATCCCATATCTCCATGAGTCGGAGACGTAGTATCCGGTTCTCTTCGGCCGTGATGGACTCAGATGCTGGGACCCCCGAGATGGGGCTATCTTTAGATATAGGAATTGCGGGCAAAGTTATTTCTGTAGACATTTCCACACTTCCGTTCGATCTGGTAAAGTATTGATGTGATGCCAGTGTACCACAACCAACCAATGTTTCTAAAAGTTAAGCTGGAATTGTGACAGCAACAACGGTTAGTTTGAAACAAGTAACAGATAGGTGACCGCACATTGGGGGTGTGATGCACCTATATAGTTAAATGAGTATCTACATGTTTGCTACGATTGCATTCGTCATCCCGTTTTTTCTTTTATTTTACTTGTTTTTCTTTCTCTTTTTGTTTTTCTCTCATTCTTCTTTTCCCTTTGTTTTTCATTTTCTACTTTTACTTTTCCTTTTGCCGTGGTTTTTCTGTCGATTCCTTATTTTATTCTTTTGTGTTTCTTTTCCTCTCTTGTTTTTCCTTTATTTCCTTCCCTCGTATTTCTTTTTTTCTTTTTCTTAGGGTTACGGTCGAATCTTAAGGAGATTGCCTATGTATCATGACCCTGCATGAATTAGACAAAGCATAGTTCTTGCAAATAAATGCAAAAATAAGGAAATATTTTTTGGGATTTTTCGATTTTTCATTAATAAAACTACAATTACAAAAGATACTAGACTATTGTTTTACTTAAAAAGAAAAATTACAAAACAGACTCTAAAACAAAATACAGACTCGACAACTAGGAATACATCAAAGCTTCAAATCCTGGGGCCCGCGTGGCACCATTCGGCATCGTCGCGGGCCTACGTGCAAGAGCCCTTTGCAACTACTCCAAATCATTCATAACCTGACGAACAAATATCATCACCAAAGCAAAGAAAGTGGTACGACCCATTCGTTCACCGGTTTGACATTTCATAATAATATAATTTGCAACGCCTCTGATTCTTTCCCTGATCCGGCCTTTTTCTTGGAGTAGTCGGCTTATCTGTTGGTTACGAGCCTCTAACACCTCGGAGTCATAGAAGTGATGGTCTTGCAACAGTTTTATTTCCTTCTCCATCTCCGATTAGCCCATAGCATTGTTCCCTTTCAGCCTGAAATTCTTTGTCTTGCCGGGCTGCCTTATCTACAAGGGTGTTCATTTTTCTCTTCATATTAGCAATGGTTCCATCATAGTTTCTTTTCATTTGTTGTGCAAACTCGGCTCTTTCCTCTATCTTCTTTGCCCACTGTGCCCGAAGTCTTGCCATGTTCCCTTCAGATTTTTCCAATTCTTCCTGGCAATCCGAGACTTGCTTCTTCAGCCCTTTTATCAATCTCTCGTCGGACTGACTTCTTTCTTGACTTTTGGCGGCTATTTTCATTTGTCGAATTTGAGCTGTGAGAGCTTTATTCTCTTGGGTCAGCTTCTTTTTATCATCTTCATCAGCTGCGGCTTGCACACTCTTTTCAAATTAAAGATCTCGGACCTGTTGCTCCACCTTCCCTATTCTCGCTCGATTTTCCCTTTCCTTGGCTAGCCAATCCCACTGCACCTGGACCTCGTCGGTGAATTGTTGTGCATGTGGCTTTTTGGCGGGTCTCTCAGGGATTTGAAATCTTTCGCCAAACCAGGTCAAGTATTTGGGATCCACTTCACCTTTGGCCAAATCCTTTACTATAGTCTTAGGCTCAAGGAACCGGCATTCATTCCATATTTGACGGATTTTTCCTTCTAGAAATATAACTTTTGGACCTAACTCAATGATCTGTCCGCTCAGGTCTTCGTCATTGTGAACAGTTTGGAATCTTCCTAGTAGCCGCAGGACTCGGTAGGGAGCGTAGGGTTGGATGCTTCGGACGCCCATCAAAAGAATATAAGGTACTTCCGTCAATGTGTACACAGCCTCAGTAGCAGGAAACCATACAAAAGCCCATTAAAATTTATCCGCAGTCAAAGATCTCAAGCATGACAACCAAGCCTCAGTGCCCTCGGGGAACTCAATACCTATTACCCTGGTTTCGAACTTCTCGATACAACTTAGACCGGTTAGACCATAGCTCATATACCCCGTGCGATGACAAATGTGCTCATGTATCCATAGCTGTAGTAGCAGATTGCAACCCTGAAAGAATTTTACACCATCTCGGCACATTGTTAAAGCTCGGTACATTTCCGTCACAATCAAGGGAGTCACTGTGCTAGTAGGCTTCTTTGTGGCAACATCCAACATTCCCACAAGGCCAATGTCTATGTGACCGTCTTTTCTTGGACAGACCACGACTCCCAGAGAAGCTACCATGAATGCCAATCCCCGTCAGGCCTCCCATTTATCTTTGTTCCCGGCATGTGTCAAACCGGTGTTGGGCTCCTCAAAACCTTTCGCGTTGCCATATCGGTGATAGAAGAAGTGCAGTGTACAACAACCTTCTGCTAGATGCGGATCTTGAATGTCCCGATTGATGCTCAACAAGTCTAAGAATCTGTGGAGGGTTACCGGCTTCGGTGCCAGTGGGTATCTACTCCTGAGGTTCCCATTGAGACCCGCATATCCCGTAATCTCCTCTAGTGTGGGTGTAAGCTCAAAGTCTGAGAACCGGAATACATTACGGGTTAGGTCCCAGAATGGTATCAGTGCCTCAATAATATACGTTTTTGGCTTGATGTTCAATAAATCAACGAGACCACCCAAAACCTTGACCACAATTTCTCTGCTACCTTTTCTCAAATCGTTCCACCACATGTGGAGCTTTAAAAGTATCTCACTCAGGACTGAAAAAGTTCCAATGTCAGTGGTATTCATCCTGCACATTTATTTAAATAGGATTTAATGACTTATTTTGACCTAAAAGAGAAAATGGCTATTTTTTGCAAAAATTTCTTTATTTAGAAAAAAAGGACTTGGTTTTTGAAAATACAGCCTTTCAGCACTTTTGGGAGGAAGATTTTAAGGCTGTACCCGCAAACCATTTAAAACGACTCAGGATGGCTGTTCTTGCAAAAATAGCCTTCCGGCGCCCTTTTGGGGACATTCAGCTTATTTTAACAAGAACGACATCGCCCGACTTATTAAAATTTTGACATTTTATTTTTTGGCTATTTTTGAAAAAGGGATGATGGACCCGATGAGGGTTGCCTACGTATCTCACATCCGGTGAGAATCAAACCAGCGTAGTTCGGGTAGATTTGCCAAAATCAAATGTATACTTTTGAACAATAATTTTTCATTTTCAAATATTTTTCTTTTTCCATTTTTCATACACTCGGTAGCATTTCAGTACTATTTGGGCATTGGTTTTTTCAAGCGGTTACCCTCACTTAGTCCTAACACTGCTATTTTTCACTCATTATATACAAGCCGGCCAACAGGCAAAGCCGAGCAAATAAATGCGCAAGTAGCACGTAAGATGCATCAGGATGGTCTTTTTCATTTTAGGTCACCTGTCCTAGACGGACCCAACCCTTGTGTTGAGTCCCCTAAGTCAAATGCACATGATGCAAACAAACGTTCCTACTNAAACAGAAGAGAAGCTACACGAAGTGCACCCTTCTCCATGATGTAGAAGGCTCAGAGAGAGGAAGAGATCCGTAACAGTTTATATATACGATTCAACAAATATCAAAGCGGTAAAACATTTAGCACGTATAGCATGGAACATGTAGAAAAATCAGATAAAGCCAAATATAACAATTATACTAAGCTCGAATTCTTCAACCCTGAATCGAAATTCTGGGTTCGTGTCCCCAGCAGAGTCGCCAGAGCAAGTAATTTTTGCCTCACTTAAACTACTCCTATAGAATTCATTAAAATTAAAATTTTTCTTTTATTATTTGAATTTTTAGAAATTAATTGCCTGATTTTGTATTTTGTTTGCCTTTTGTGTGCATTTTTAGTTGTCATAAAAAATAAAAAATAAAAAAATAAAAATTATTACAAAATAACACATTTGCATCTAGAACCCAATTTTATATATTTTTAGGTTTACAAGTTAATTAATATTACCAAAATAAGAGAAAAATAACAAAAATAGTCGTTTTTACATTTTTGGTTTGGCTTTCTTTTAAATTAGGATTTAGTTAGTTTTAAAAAATTAATTAGTGCAATCTTGGAATTAAATCAGGTCTATTAATTTTAATTTTGTATTAAGCAAAAATCAAAAAAGTGAGAAAAAGGAATTGAAATGAAAATGAATTGTAATTAAATAAAAGTGTGAAGGACAAGTTGGCTTGTCACATTTTTGGGCCAATATTACCAGCCCAAGTATTTAACCCTTTTCAAATACCCGGTTAAAACACCCCAAAACCCGTTCCCAGTCCAGCCCAAACCCAAAAGTACCCGGTCCAGCCTTGATGTTCCAAAAATGGCGTCGTTTGCTTAAGTTTCAATCTCAACCGTCGATGTTGATCTATCTGACGGTCGAGAAGTCCCTTCCCATTTGATATAAAACGGTCGGATAGGCCCCTACCCCCCCCCCCCCCAAGTCGTCTCTCTCACTCCCATTCTCAGAGAAACTTAACGTACCGTCTACCACCTTCGATCGTCGTCGGAAATCGCCTCACGGCGGCGGCCGGTCACCAAACGGCCCCAAATTTACACCACAACATCCCCTCACCCTCCTCTTCCTAAATCCCTAAACCTTTTCCCTCGAATCCCCACCAAACCGCTCGAATCTTGAATTGAATAGAGGCGGCAAAACCCTAAATCTCCCAACCCTTACCAAATTAACACCACATAGACTCCTCATCTCCCTTTTTACGAATCCATGGTCTATAGCCTTCGAATATTATCCAAGCTTCTCGAATTTTAGATCTTAGAACGATAAAACCCTAAAAGTCTAAGTTGCTCTAGTTTTCCCCAATTTCCGGAGTCCAGAGTTTGAGTCGAGCCTCGAGATAATGTGTTCATTTGTTCTTGTGAAGAACACACATTCACATCATTTCGGTGTTCGAATCGATAGTGTAGTGTGGTTTAACCTTGCATTAGTAAGTTTTCTTTTCTTTTATAGTTCGATTTATCTGTGTTTAAGATTAGTTTAATCCATAATTAGTGTTCTAGGTTTTAGTATAAGTTTTTGATTATTAGTTTTTAACTCAGTAATTGTTCCTCCCGTTTTTCTAATTTTTGTTAGTATAAATGTTGGTTGATTTCTGTTTTATTCTTGATTCTGTTAGTTTAATTCTTGTTCATAGTTAGATCTGTTCTTATGATCTTCTTTAGTTTAGTTTATTCGTTGTTTCAATTTAGTGTTTAACTAGTTCATTAGATTAGATTTTTAATGTTGTTGATTTTTCTTAGAATTAATTTGACTAGGATTAGTTTCCAGCCCTGACTGCTTATGTTGATTGTTAGGATTTCTATTACTTTTAGGTGATTGAATATAGCTGATTAGAATTACTTGGTTAGTAATTTCAGATTAAGTTCAGGGGTAATTTAGGTATTCAGGATTGGGTAGGAATGTTGTAGTTGAAGCTAGAACCTTCTAGGATCTTCTAAAATAGGACTTCAATTGAAATATCAATAACTTAGGGTAGTAACTTGAGAAACAAGTCAGAAAATGAAGGTCTAATTATAAAAAAACTGAAAATAAAAGAGGGGGAAAAGGGGTAAGTGAAAATCTGAAGCTTCCCCTCAAATTTGCCTATAAAAGGCAGTCCCCATTGCCTTCTTTAACAAGTTTGAGCACCTAAAAATTCCCCAAAAGGTTTTAGATCTGAAAATTCCCCCCGAAAGGCTTCTGCAAGTTGAACAATCAAAACATTTGAATTTCAAATCCAAAAACCAAAAATATGAACTCTTAGAGTTCAAAATTTTTATCTTAGATCTTAATATTTCAAAAAACCAAAAACAAAAAGCAAAATCAATAGAAAAACTCCAAAAGCACTGTTATATGGAAGCTTTTCTTAGATTGATTTCAAGTGTAGCTGTTAATCCGAGTCCCTAGTGTTCCTAGGTTCAATTTCGAGTTATTTTGGGTGTATTCAAGCTAGTTTTGGGTGGTTTATTGATTGAAAATTGGTCCTGGGTTGTTTGACATTGTCTCTGGGTTTATAACAAAGTCCAAATTATTCCCCTGCTGCTGTGACCTGCCGTTTGACCTTGCTAGTTACTCGATTTGCTGCTGATTCCTCCTTTTTCTTATTGTATTTCAATTTCCAGGTACACTTTCTTGTCTCCAGTGATCTGGAAGTTTGAAGCAATGTGTATGAACTACTTGTGGAATCGATGATGAAAAGTATTTGGTGTTTCATTTGGATTTTTCCTCTAGTCATGACTAGTTTTAACACTTAGCTGTAACCTTTATTCTGAACAAGTATTTACTAGTATTAATTAGGACTATTTGTATAATTGGAACTGTTTTGGACTGCTTTGGACTGTTTGGACAGGAATACTTTGGATTTTGTAGGTGTTTAGACTTTTGGCATATGCTAGAATTACGTTTGATGAAGTTTTGCACATAGTAAGTTCAGTGTTCAGATTTGAAATCACATTAGTATAGGCATTGTATTAATATTTTATTTAAATTCCTATGTAAGAAAGGCAAATGATGTCAATGTATGGTATAAAAAATTCTCTGTAAAATTATATGTTCCATACCATATGCAATGGGTGCTTGGGAACCTCTATGTGGATCCTCCCATGCCTGAGAATTTGAGAGAATACGACTTATTGGAGAATGTGACAGTAATAAATACTTGATTGAGCTTATTGTACGAAGCAGTAAAGTGTAGTAAGAAAAATTGATGATGAATGATATTTTTGTGATGTGAAAAAATAGGAGTAATGATGTGTACATATAATAGAGAAAGAAATAGGAAGATGAAGGTGATTAACTATAAGAGAAAGTTTTGTTTTCTTAGGAAAAAAATGGGTGTATGAGAGTTTTAGATATTGGAATTTTCGGAACGAAAGAGGAAAAAGAAACGGAAGAGGGAGAGGAAGAAGGATAGGCTAGGAAAAAGTATTTTTGTTTATGTGTCTTAGAATGTAGGTGAATTTATTTTAATTTATGTGAGATTTAAGTTAGGCCAATGAGACGATAATACGGGAAAATTAATTAAGACTTTTTAAAACCTAACATGGTTGGTAGTCGTAAGGACAGTCTTGAGCCGAAAAGATAATGGTGAGGGTAATTTTTGCAAAATAGATGGACGGAGAGTATTATTATACCAACTCCAATAGTTTAGGGGTAGTTTTAACTCTTTTATGATTAATTATATACTGAGATGTGAGTGCTAATTAGGTTTATGCCAAATTGCAAAGACACAAGCAAGGTTAGTAGAATAAGCAAAATAAAGAAGCTTGCCAAAGGGTCTTTGGCAATTAGTTTTGAGGCTCTTTACACACTTGTTTTTAGTTTTATGACCCTACCTCTTTTTTTTTTTATTTTTATGTATGAGAGATTTACTTTTACACGTAAGACATTTGTCTTTCACACATAAGATATTTAAAAAGATCATTTTCTTAATTTTAAAATTGTAAAGGACCATAATGTACAAATAGTCCCAAAAGTGGACTTTATTCTCTCTTTTCCATTACCCAAAAATAATGGAGTACTACTACTTAATATATAGTGAATACTAATGAAATAAACAGGTAACAGCTGTATGAGAGTTTGACAAAAGAAGAGTACTTAGATTTTAACTAATCTGCATTAAGAAATTGAACAAGGAAAGTGATGTGTGACTTGCAATTACCTTAGAACATCACAACATCGCTTAGTTGTCACTAATAAATATAATGTGCCTGCCGCCCAAAATGGAAGCCCGAAAGCTACTCAAAGGCGAACATTTGGTGGAAAAGGAATATGAACATTGGAGTAATTTGAACGCTCATTTTTCTTCAAAAAGTCAAAACATATATGCACATCTATCCCCAATTCCCCATTTCTTCACCCACCCCAACCAGATTATATTTTGATACTCCTGGTTATTGCAAATTCATTACTTTCATAACATTGCTTTGGTAATTGAAGTTAGTTATCATAAAAACCAGCTCAGGAGAAGCTATCGTCATTTAATAACCTATTTGGCCAACTATTTAAAATCAGGTTATTTTTGAAAAGTATATTTTCTAAAAACAGTACTTTTGATAAGAAATAGTTTGTACTTAGCCATTAATTTGAAAAATACTTTTGAGCAGCAATTAGTATTTGAGCTAGATTTTAAAAAGTGTTTCTAAGTACAGTTTTCAAAAAAGTAGTTTTTGTAAGAAGCTATTTTTTTCTGCCTCTCAAAAATTGTTTATGCCAAAAGCACTTTTTTTCTTTAAAAAGCTTATCCAAACACCTTAACTTTGAAAAAAACAACAAACAAACTCAGTTTAATCTCATACGTAGAGTCTGAAGAGAGTAGTATGTACGCAGACCTTACCACTACCCTATAAAAGCAGAGAGACTATTTCCGATAGAACCTCGGCACAAGAAATAATAAAAATAAAGCAACAAGAAATAGCAACAAAAATGTAATTGGGTAATACAAGCAAATGACACAACAAGTAATAAAGAACCAGGAATAAGAGAATACAAGAGTAATACTAGTACTACTGGTAAGTCTAGGAGAAACTCACAACTACCTATCAACTTACCTTAATCCTCGACCTCCATACCTTTCTATCATGGGCTATGTCCTCGGTAAGGTGAAGCAACGATATGTCGTGCCTAATCACCTCTCCCCAATACTTCTTTGGATTACCCCTAACCTTTCCTCAGGCCCGCCATGGTCAGCCTCTCACACAACCTGACCAGGGCATTTATGTCCTCTTTACATGCCCGAACCATCGTAGCCTCGATTCCCGTAAGTTTTCCTCCACCGATGCCACTCACACCTTATCCTAAATAACTTTATTTCTAATCTTGTCTTTCCTGATTTGTCTGCACATCCATCTCAACATCATTATTTCAGCTACTTTCATCTTCCAGACACAAGACTTCTTGACGGGCCAACACTTAGATTCATACAATATCGTCGATCTAACCACTACTCTGTAGAACTTGCCCTTAAGTCTAGGGGGTGCATTCTTATCGCACAGAACCCCTGAAGCTAGCCTCTATTTCATCCACTCTACTCCAATGTGATGAGTAACATATTTGTCAATCTCTTTGTTGCCTTGAATTATAGACCCAAGATACTTGAAACTATCTCTTTTGGGTATGACTTGAGTATCAATCTTCACTTTCACTTCTGCTTCATGCGTCCCATCACTGAACTTGCACTATAAGTATTCTGTTTTCAACGTACTCAACTTAAAACCTTTAGACTCCAATGTCTGTCTCCAAACATTCAACCTAGTGTTAATACTACCTCGCGTCTCGTCATTCAGTACTATGTCATCAATAAATAGCATACACCATAGCACCCCCTTGTATGTATCATGTCAGCACATCTAATGCTAGGGCAAACAAAAACGAGCTAAGGTCCGACCCCTAATGCAACCCCATCCCCACTAGAAAATATTTCGAGTCTCCTCCTGCAGTCCTCACCCGAGTCTTATCTCCCTCGTACATGTCCTTAATCACCCTAATGTACGCTACCAGACACTGCTTACCTCCAAACATCTCCATAGAACCTTCCTCGGGACTTTGTCATAGGCTTTCTCAAGGTCGATGAACACCATTTGTAAGTCATTTTCTCTCTCCATATACTGCTCACCAATTGTCTCACAAGGTGAATGGCTTCTGTAGTTGACCATCGTGACATTAATCTGAATAGGTTCACGATAATAGATACAGATGTCTGCACCCTCCTATCCACCACTCTCTCTCAAACTTTTATAGTGTGACTCAGCAACTTCATACACATATAGTTGTTACAGTTCTGGATATCACCTTTGTTTTTGTACCATGGAATCGTCAAACTCTACTGCCACTCTTTGGACATCTTCTTCATCCTCAAAATGACATTATACAAGCTAGTAAGCCACTTCAATCCTGCTCGACTGGTTGAGGCCAACCCTATATTACTATAGAGTAACAAGAGAGGTCGAAGCGGCTTTTACTCGAGAAGGTCGGGATCGATTTCCACAGGGAGCTAGAGATTGGAATTGAGTTTCTATCTAAGTTGGAGTTGCATAATTGTTCCTAATTGCACTTTTAAACATTTTTTGTTTTTGATTTTACTTCTAAATTTATACTACTAAGATTCTAAATTGAGCTAAGTTAAGCTAAGAGAAGACTATTAAAGATTGTCTGATTAGTTAAAAGGCACTAAGGGAGTGACTTATACCTAGGTGGATACTTGACAGATTCTCGTGTGTAAGGCTAGGTTGTCATATTTGGGGATTA